>JAFVLL020042177.1:21504-39528 GCA_021397915.2 Tor tambroides
CGCCGCCGCCGCTCCCCTATCCAACGCTTCTCTCTCCCCGGACAAGGACGCAGACATGCCCGCTACAGAGAAAGATCTCGCCGAGGACGCGCCATGGAAGAAGATCCAGCAAAACACATTCACGCGTTGGTGCAACGAGCATCTGAAATGTGTCAATAAGCGCATAGCAAACCTGCAGACGGACCTGAGCGATGGGCTCCGGCTGATCGCGCTTCTGGAGGTGCTCAGCCAGAAGAAGATGTTCCGCAAGTACAACCAGCGCCCCACGTTCAGGCAGATGCAGCTGGAGAACGTCTCTGTGGCTCTGGAGTTCCTCGACAGGGAAAACATCAAGCTGGTGTCTATAGGTATGTTCTGATTTTAATCGAACATTGCACTTTATTAAATATAGTGTAAAGTTATAAAACAAAGTTTGTGGCATCCAATATGATCCGATATTTGGCCAACAAACAGGGCATGACATTTTAGGCAGGCCACAAAATAACGGGAAAGAATGATGGAAATCAAGGCCTTTGTGGCCACGGATTGTTTTGTGCCCAGTTGTATCATTGCTTCACAAGTTGCACGTGTTTTGTGGCCTTTTTGTAACTTGTTGCTCACGCAGAGGGTTGTGAAAATAAGATAAGATTGCTTTAATCGCCTTTGCAAATTGAGAATCTGACAAAGAAGTGAGGAACCACAGTCGCTCCATTCAACTGTTGTAAGTCCAGCCCCGAATGTCGTAAAGCAGCAGCAGACATCGTGGCGAATAGTTTAGGGTGGTTTAACCCTAGTTTGAGTGCTGAATGAATCCAAACTCGACAAGTGCACCAAAACTTTGTTTTCTGCGTTGATGCAGTAAGAGAGCTGTAAGGCGAAAAGGGTGGAAAAACTGTACTGTTCCTCTTAATAGGAATGTTTACTTCCTACGTTAGAGGTTTTTATTTCAGTGAAGTTTGCTTTTCGGCTTTTTTGTTGTCAGTGTCAATTTTTTTTTATTATTATAGTTCTCATTATAGTTCTCACGCGGCTATCAGTGAACATGGCGTTCATCGGCGGCACAAAGTAGAATTATCGATCCGCGAGGACACGCCTTCCTCTCATGAGGAGCACAGCTGTCTTCATCAAAATTTAATGTGGTTGTTTTGGGTGTCAACGTTTTAACGGAGGGATTAGAACATCAAGTTGCACAACATAGCTTGTGTTAGAGATGTCGAGACACGGTTCCTTCATTCAGTGCTGGTTGTGATTGATTGATGACTAACACAGTGACACGCCCTCCAGTTTATGGCTTATTTCAGGCACTAGCGGAGTACTTGGAGTGAATCGGTACTGGATCATAGGTTCATTGAATGCGTGCAGTCTGATACTGAATTAGTTTTTGTTTTTTTTTTTTTTTTTTTTTTTTTTTTTTTTTTTTCTCCCCCCAACCGATTTGAGCAAATATTCAATGGCAATGCATGTTTGACAAGCATGACAATAAACATTACATTATATCATTCACTTATCTACATCCAACTCAAGTTCATTAAAACAAGATTGCATTAAGCATTTCCCCTTATTACAAAACAAATTGCTCCGCATAATAAGAGAGAAGCTGGGTTATTGTAATGTAAAATTAGCGTAACTTGAAAATACAAATTTGACAGCATTCAAGTATCATAATCATTAAGCTTTACACAAACCTGTGGTTTTCATGTTCTCCTGCTTGATTTTAGAGAATCTTGAGCTTCAGTGGAGCAAAATCTACTGAATCTGTACACTATTTGCATCTTTGATTCATGTCCTAGAAATAGTGCAGTATCTTTAGTTTTTCTTCATTTTTCATAAATTCTATGTTTTAGGTTTTTCAAAAACCTTCCCAAGTTTTCCAAGTTTAAACTAGGTTTTGAATTCCAAGATTTTCAGTCCTGATATATCATTCTGCCTCAGTGTTTTAGTGTAATTTGTTCTCTTCTGGAAGCCCATGCTTTCATCAGTAGTGCCACAACCCAATTGCTGTAGGGTTTTGCTCTTAATGGGAGAGTTTCCCAACAGCGCCCAGAGGGCATAAATAAACATCCTCTTAGATGGTGCAATCAAGGATTATTCAGCAATTGCTCAATATTTGTACTTCGAAACACCTTCATCACTTACTGTTAATGAGCAAACAGTTTTGCTGGACTGAGTTGCTCACCCACAGATGATGGTGTAATTGTATTTTATGATAGCATCTTACAGCCAGTGAAGCATTTTTCACAATGTATGTGAGTTATTTGCATCCTTTAGGAATTCAATATGCTTATTGGTCGGGGAATGGGTTTTTCTAGTCATTGCATTTTTTTTTTTTTTTTGTAACTGGAACTATTTGTATCATTGGCGATGTTCTTGCTTTGCAATAAGAACACTGCAACATGAATGTGCAGAGAATTACTGAGCAAGCATAACGGTGGTATGTGTGTACCCCTGTCATGACAGGCCCCATATTTTACCTGTCTATACGAATATAGTGCTGCCTTCCAAAACCTGGAAGAGCATGACAGCCCTGTATCTCTGTCTTCATCTGGGTGGGGCTCATAAAAGAGCTTTCAAGTGTGGAGCCTAGAGACATGCTAATCTGTTTCTTCATCTTGCATGTTAGTACTTAAATGTGATGTAACAAAACATGATCTTGATCAGCATAGCCTTTTTAACCATATTTAGGACACTTAAGAACATTTGATGCTGTTCAACAAAAGTTGCTCAATGTCTTCTCAGTTGAGGTGATTTTAAATGCAATAATTCAGAATAAGTCTAGTACAATGAATTTGAGTATAATTGTCTTGGTTAAGCTTGTCAAAATGAGTTACAAGTAAAGACTTGATTCTGTTGTATAGGTGAATGCAGTAAACTGAAGATTCCTTTGTATTGGTTTTGTTCTGACCACTTGAGGTTGTTGTCGTGTTTGTTTAATTGTTAAATATTCTCACTATAACGCGCACTTAGCTTTTCAGTGTTTTTATTTGTAGAAAGCAGAAGTTTTAAGCTTAATTTTGTTAATGTAAATGTTTTATTTATAAAGACTTATAGAGCTAAATGGAGAGGCATGTAGTTATTTAACAAGGTCAGTAGCTGAGGGAGGCTTCCTGACGTTCCTTTGCTTTATTGGCAATGCCAGGATTTCCTGTTTGTTTGGGCTACAGTCCTGTGGCAATGGAGCTCAGCAGTGGGGCACTTTTTTAGCTGCCTTTGTTGCAGAAGTATTTTTCCCATTCATTTTCTCCATGGGGATTAAAAAATCTGAATAAAGTTCTAAGACATGAACCAAACCAACCAGCTCTGAGATAAAACTTAACCTTCGATTTTGATTTGAAAGCAAAAAAAGTATCCAATTGTAGGAAGCCTGACTTAATTATATCATGCACAATGCTTCATGGGAATGGAAGGTTGCTGTTTTGGCATGGTTTTCTATGGTTATAGTGACAGCTTGGTGGATCCTTTTCAGGATAACTGGTAGTTCTATGCTAGATTTTGAACTTGGAATCTCACTCTATAGATGCATATATTGTTGCTTAATCTCTGAGCTCTGTTGTGAAAGGCAGAAAAGGAAATGGATTTTACTTCTGGAATCCAACTGCTGCACTCTAGTGCTCCTGAACAGAACTTTTACATCACTGCAGCTGCTTTAAATATGAGAAACTCAAGTTGGCATAAACTGAAGTACATTGGGTGTACTTATGCTTACTTGCACCAGCGAATAAGTGGCATGTGTGCAAGTGTGCGTGATTGTGTACCCTCACACCCTTCACCACACTGGAAAGCACCCTACGGCAAGTCTCGCAACCCAGCCTCAGTGTGGTTTTACCGTTTTTGTTTGTATAGTCAGTGCTCTTTTAATTGGTCACACTTGAACCTCCAGATTTCTGCATAAACAAAAGAATAAGGTGATTTTTGCACTTGAATATCTCTTTGTGACTCAGATGTTGAAGTTCCACTTTACTGTGGAACTGTAAAGAATTTTTTTTTTTAAGGTCGTTGTCACCCTACTAGACAACCGCTGCATGGAAACCACATGAAGATATCTGCCACGCACTCAGTATTCTCCGAAAAGCCTCATGACTACCAACCAAGACAGACAAATAGGTAGGTAGACCGGATAAACAGGGACTCAACCTAGAGTGGAGACAGTGAATAAGGTTGAGTAAAATAGAATGTGGCTAGGCAATTGATGAAAGGGGGAAAAACTCTTCCTCTGCTGAACATAGATTGCTGCAATTCAGTTTTTCCTCCTCCTCTTGGAGATAAGAAATTGAATTTGGCTGAAGTTAAGCTAATGCAGAGAAATGGGGTGTTTTTTTGCTATATTTTTAAACTGAGGATATGACTTACTCATTTTGGTTGAAGGGAGGTGGGTCAAAGGGTGATGGATGACAAATTAGAGAAGTGCAGTCGAGGAAAGGTGGGCCGGGATGGTGTTGGGGGGTGTTTCCTAATGGGTATAATTGCATGGCATTTCCTTGATCTGGCAACCCATAGAAGAATGCAATTTATTTATTTTATATGCTAGTGTAAGACTTCTTTCAAGTATTGTATAATGGAGATGGTAGGGTGATTCACTCTTGATGGTTTCAGGAAAGAATCCAGCACAATTGGCACTTACCTGATTGTCCCAAGGCATTTATCTCCACCCTTATTTAAGAGCAGGGATTTATGTTCGCAGTCACGCTGGCAGAACTACTGATGAACGGAAATATTGCTGAACATGGCCACATCTTCAGTGATCTCGTTAAAATGTAGGCTGGCCTTGTATGTCTGTGTGATATATGGATTGTGGCACTAAACGCGCTCTATTGGCTTGACATAATGAAAATCGTATGTTTAATATGGACAGATACTCTCCTGGCCTCTTTTTTTGAGGTGAAGTTGATAGAACTGGGTTCTGTACAGCCAAGCCAAATGACAATCCAGCTCTGTCAATATGGGGTTTTACAAAAGCACTACCACAGCAGTTTTCTGCTCTAGTCAGTTTTCCCTCCCTCACTCCTTCTCTTCCTTTCCCTGCCTCCTCCTGTTCCCTCCCCTCCCAGCTGTAATCAGAAACCCCTGTGCAAGGGAATGGGTGGCCTGCCAGGATCAAGTTTTCTTCTGCCCTTTTAAGGCTAAAAAACCAAGGGGAACATTTCCAGAGAGAGAGTGAGCAAGAGAGGGAGGAAAGGAGGGAGGGACATTTGGAAGTCATAGAAAGTAAAAGAAAAGGAAGTTTTCTTGCAGAGTTCATGCTCCTAAAATCGTGTATTGGATGTGCTGCTCTGTTTTGAAAACCAAAGCCGGGACGAAGAGAATTCAACGTTTCTGCACCACATGGTCCTCATTAAGATCAGCGGCACAACAGTTGTGTTCATGCTTTTTTTAGGTTCTTCAAACTGCAGATGTTGGAGATGAAAGAAACCTGCTGACAAGCACTAGTGGCATTGTGGGCGACCCATGTGGTGGAAGTTTATCATGGCGTTAAACTGAAATATAACATTGAATAACATAGAATGTTATATCTTAGAAAATCCAGGAACCCCTAGTTAACACTCTTAAAGTTGGCATTAAGTGGAAATGTTTTTTTTCTATAGTCTATTTAATATATTGTAAACAATTCATCCATGCATAGGTTTCTTCTCATAATTAATCAAATGACAGAATTATCCAATCACGTAGTCCGCTTAAGGCTGGAATACACTACACGACTTTTAAAATCTGAACAGATTTTTAAAACACTAGGTATCATACCGACTTTGTAAATGGTGACAAAGGAAAACTGGGCATCACACACCACGCGACTGAAGATCATACACTTCCAGACTTTAAAGTTGTTCTGATCACAACGAACTCATGCAGAAACGTGTGCCTTGTTGCTAGGAGACGCATGACAAATGAAAATGTGTGTTCTAAAATCGGCTGAAAATATCAAACATGTTTGATATCCTCCGACTGGATAGAATCAAAGTCTGAAGCTAAAAAATTGGAGTCTGTGACCATAATACACTACGTGATTTTATGTGGAATCTGTCAGCTGTCATCTGCAGACTGGCTCTGACTTTCCTCAACTAGCGTCAACTTGTTCAGACTGGAAAATCGGGGCAAAAATCGCATGGTGTATTCCAGGCTTTAAACTGCCCAGTTCTTCCAATCAGCTGCAAGCTCTCATTCCGATCTGCCTCCATCCAATCATCAACTGATGGCCAGGACCAAAAAAATAAAAAAAAATCCTGATAATCAGTTGTAACGAAAGACAACTGAATAAAACATCTCAAATGTAACTTCCATTAAAGTGATAGTTTAACCAAAAATCAATGTCATTTTTGGATGAATTAACATTCCAAACTTCTATATTTTTATTTTTTTTTTCCTTCTGCAGAACATAAAAACATTTTAAAGAACATTGTGGTCCACACAGCTTTGTCTTCCAGTGTTTGAACAATAAAACTTATTTAAAAAAAAAAAATCAAAACATTTTTAAAAATTTGTGTTCCACAGAGGAAAGAAATGTCTTTGTAGACTAGAGAAAGAGAAGGGGTGTCTGTACTGTCGAGTTTTCCATGTCTCTGATTGCATTTGTGTATAGACGTCCTGACCACGATGATAAGACCTTTTTGGAATGTGTGCAATTTCCTCAATCCTCCTCTACGGCCGTGCGCAAACACAAAACCCCCACTGCTGGAAAATGACCTCAACTTTGTGAATGAAAAGTTATTTGGCTAATTATCTTACTGAAATGTCACGTTTTGAAATGCATCTCGGGATGAACACTCCTCCTCATCCTCGGCGTGTCTTCAGACATCTGCAGTGTGTTATGTTGTCCGACAGTGTGGGGTCAAGGTTGAGGGCTGAGGTGATTTGGCAGGTCCAGACAGAGGGTGAGTCATGGGAATGAATCTGTGCTCTGATCCACTACTGATGACTCGGCACTCCCACATAGCTCGAACAGGAAGGCCACAACTCACCAACCCTGTCTCTTTCCCTCCTTGTCCAAGTCCTTGGTTGTGTCTGAAAGCTTGGCAAGCAGAATATGGTGGTAGGAAGGTAACAAAGCACATGCGAATCAAATGTTTGCATAACATTGTCTACCAAGATCCCTTCATTTGATTGGCAGCATATTGTTGCCTATAAGCCACAATTATTTGTGTGTGGTCGATGGTTGGTGGAAAATAACGGCGTCTGATGGAGCTGTGTAAATAAATTCATCTAAGAATGTGTTATGACTCATGTCTCCAGAGAAATAAGCATTATGGTCACTAAATATTTGCTTTGGTTATCTTTAAATCTCTAGATTTGTTGTGGACCATCAGACATGATGTCATGATGCTTTCATGCAGAAAACATCAAGTTTAGTCATCGAGTGACTGGGCAGGAATGCCGCTTCCTTGGGTTTCGAACACAAGCCATCTCTGTCCTTTGTGTATTTTGTCTTTGACTGTTTTAGTCACCGTCTCTTTTTCTGGTTCTCTCCTTCTCTTCTTTCCGTCATCTATCTCTTTCTCAGCCTCCTTTGATTTATCTTTTCTTACTCTCTGCCAGCTTTCTCTCTCGGACGTGAGATTCATGTTTTGGGAATTTGATGGAGAGCTGTGAGCACAAATGTCCTTAAAAGGAATGAGTGTTCTGCGTTTCCTGCAGTGTGTGGTGGGAATGCTGCAGCAACACAGATTCCTGCCATGTTTCATATGTTTGCCATTGTGTGCAGTGCGTCACCGTGCCTGTGTCCCCCTCCGACCCTCACCCACCACATTTAGACATGGTTGATTAGTGAGGTCAGCTTGTCAATCTAAGTGTTTTTCTTTAATTTTCTAGCAGTGATGCTAAAGCAGGAATTGAGACAGATGAACATCTGACAAATATTAGTGTGCTGTGAGCTCACCTTTACGGCCCACAATCATTGTAGGTTTTTAAAAAAAATTTTTTTTAATTTTTTTTTTTTTTATATATATAAAAGCATCTCACGCAGTGATCTTAAATACTAAAAAATGCTTCTGAAAATGTTGCTTTCACTTTTGTTCTTAATACTCTTCATTCAACTGTTTATAAAATCAAGAAGAGTGTATGTGAATGCCTCCTAAGAAATACTTTTGATCAATGTGGAACAAGACTCTAAATCAGTCTAATTACATAGGGCTCATGCTGACTAGTAGACTCCTTTGTTCAAACATCCCTACCCCCATCCCAAATGCACCCCAAAAATTGTCCTGAAACATTAGCTCACATTACATTTTTACTTTTTCATTAGATTTTTGGGAACTGTAAACCACAGCATGCTTTTCTGTCTGTGAGGGTGAGGCGTGGGGTTGCTAAATAAGATGGCATCAATTTTTTTTTATATGCACACCCACTTAATCCTAGTTCCTTTGCGTATCAAGGTCTTTTCTGTGACTTTAACCATATGAAAGGAACTGGCAAAGGATTGAGAAATGTCAAAAGCAGATCAATTCCCAAGGCCCTAAAGGCCAAAAAATGCTGCATGGCGAAAAATAAGTGTGGACCGTTTTAATTGTACAGCCCTCAGGATGTCTGTGAAAGCCCTGCCCTGCCTTAAGTTGATGGTAAGGTCTGCCTCTCATACCTTAAACAAGCGCCAACAAGTTCCCATGTAATAACACTCTTTTTGTTATTTCTCTGTCTTCTCTTCACTGCCATAACAGTGAATCAGACTGTAATAGTCACTCATCGTAGTCTGCACTATTGTATTATGCTGATTTGTTTTTTTTCTAATATTTGACACATTTTTTTCCCGTCAGTACCCTTGTAGGAATAAGATTAATCATAGTCAAAGTTAGCACGATCTACAGGATGTTCCACTAGAGCTGACTCTGGAAGAATTTGGTGATGCTTAAACTTCCCCTTCCAGCATTAACCATAATGGCGCTTCTTTATGGGTCCATAAATTTCAATTTTATTGCGCTGATGCTGAAGCACATGCCCAGTGTGTTTGGTCTGTGAATAAAGGGATCAGAGAGGGTTCAATAGCACCTTCACCAGAAGCCAAGATGAATTCCAGCAGGCACTGGGGGCTCATGGTTTGCAAACCACACTGGAAGACCAGAACTAGAGAAAAATGCGACTGTATTATTTTACATGGCCAAACAAGCGCTGTTGGATAACTGGAATGGGTCAGGAGGGGGATAAAATGTTATGCGAGATCTCACAATATACAGCGCATTCATTTTGAGTCTATTTCTGAACCGATCAAATGCTTGTTTTCCTCCTTGAGACAACGATTTGCTCATAGATTGAGTTTTGCTATATTTTAAAGGGGTAGTTTACCCAAAAATCAAAATGGCCATTTATCTCTCATCTTACCTCTACTGAAAGTCAATTTCTCAAAACCGTGATGATTCAAAGTTAACTGTAAAAATAATCCCTATGAATGAGTCAATTCCAAGTGTTTGCCATATTTGATGAGCTCTATGTATGTGCGTTGATCTAAACTGGAATGAATTGCTTGATTCATATGGATTAGATATGAATAGTTTACAACATTTTTATGAACTATTAGGAGCTTCAAATTTTTCAAAGAAATCAAATTTTTCATTAAAATATTCAAAATTCAAAAAAATAAACAATGCGTTAACATTAACCTAACAATGAGCGATAATTTTTTAATTTTTTTTTATTTTTTTTTTTTGTATTTACAATATTTATGAATCTTAATTGACATTTGGTTATTAAAATTAAACCGCTCATTGTTAATTCATGTTAGCTCAGTCAGTTCCATTAAATATTAACAGAACTTATTTTTTTTTTTTTTTCTTTATACTGTATTAGTAAGTTGTGAAGTTAACGTTTATAAATGCTGAAATGAAGCGTACTTAACTTTCACAGTATGGTTCGTTCAAAAGTGTCACTGTGGTTATGAAATGCCAAATCAATATTTTTCAGTATGTCTGGGTTATATCAAAATAGTCTCCCCTCCCTTTGTCCCCTGCAAGGTTAACTGCATCCTCAGTGGAGCATTTGTCAGTTAAAACAGGAAGTTGCACTCCATTGCGCTGCCCTGCCCAAGTCCTCCCCTGGGCATGTGAGTGCTATCAAAGAACAATTATCCACATTATCTTCAAATATGTCTTGATTCTCTCACTGTCCCAGCTTGGGTTAGGCCTCACTTACGTACTAAATGCAGCATGGGATACGGCAAGAGTGTTCTGTTTGTGCTTTGAAGTTGTTTTGTGTCTCTTCTGCAACTCGGGAGGCATGTGCAAGCATATAACCACATTTTGGATGGGCGTATGCTCTTGTTAAAGAGAAATGGCAGGGGAAAGGGAAGTGTGAAAGTGTTGTATGAGGGTGGAGATCAGACTATGATCAGATCTTGATGTCGACACAGGGTGGAGCGACTAGAGGAGGAGATGGGTTTACATTTATTTCCATCCTTTTTTAAGAACAGTAAGAGCAGAGCAAATAATAAAAGGCTACCAGACTTCATCCGGCTCTCTTTAGATTTCAAATGGAAATTTTGTCCTAAAATAATCCTCAGATGGGATGGTGCCAACCATCTAGACTGTTTAATCCTCCAATGTCTCCTCTGATTATCATCTACACTCTGAATCTGAAGTCATGCCAGCATTAAGGCTGAATGTTTCACATGTGCAGTGCAGATACAAGCGCTTCATTGTTTGTTGACCATTTGTGGAGTGGTCTGCAACATATTGCACAGTCTTGTGCTGAATGATAAAAGGATTTGTTCCAGCTTTATAGATACAGATGCCCTCAGATGATTAAAAAAAAAAAAATCATTTATATTTACTCCAATATGTTTTGGCAAACTCTGTGTAACTCTTCTCTCTCTGTCCCTGTGTTACAGACAGTAAGGCTATAGTGGACGGGAACCTGAAGCTGATCCTGGGTCTGATATGGACTCTGATTCTCCATTATTCCATCTCCATGCCCATGTGGGACGAGGAGGAGGAGACCGAAGAAAGCAAGCAGAAGACGCCCAAACAGAGGCTACTCGGATGGATCCAGAACAAGCTGCCCGAGCTGCCCATCACCAACTTCAGCCGGGACTGGCAGTCAGGGAAAGCCCTTGGCGCTCTGGTGGACAGTTGTGCTCCAGGTGAAAGGGGAATTTAGAGATCTCAGGGGTTTAGTGGTCTGAGAAAGACTTTTAATATTAAATTTGGTGTTCCTTTTGATTTGTAGTAATAACGAGTAATTCATTGAATCAGTTTTTTTCTTTTTTTTTTAATGAACAACTTTTTTTCATGCTGTCGATAGCAACACCAAGTATTTTAAAGCAAGTCTGACACAGTCCTTAGAAAACGTGAGCAAATACAGTTTATTTATTTTTATTTTTGGTTTGCAGGTCTCTGTCCAGACTGGGATTCCTGGGACCAGACCAAGCCTGTGGACAATGCCAGGGAGGCCATGCAGCAGGCTGATGACTGGCTTGGTGTTCCTCAGGTGCTTTATCTTAGATCAGTCATCTCTGGCCTTTTCATTAACTCCTGAATAATCAGAGAACAGAATGTTCTAGAGCCCCCACCTGGCATGTTTCTAATTCAACCATGGCTTTTGTGGTTTCATCATGACCTGAATTGGAAAGGAGACAAATGAAAAAACATTTGGCTCTGTCACGCCACATGCTGTTTTCACCTTGGTCATAACGGTAAAGTTGCAATATGCAATCTCGCCTAGTTTTACAGTAGTGTTTATGATTTAACTTTTTTGAAGGATTAGACAAATAGGGAACTGAGTCAAATCACTTTATTCTCTACTGATGTATCGAAACTACCTAGTGAGGTTTCTTTGTCACGGCATGTGCTGATGGTGTGCCAAGGCAGGCATGTTGCGTGCCGTCAGTTATGCATGTGGTTAGGTGTTTCCGTCCCTAGGGCTGATGTTACTATGATACAGACTTCTCAATTTGTATCTTAATAAACTTCCTGTTGCCATGGCACGATGAAAACACCTTGTTTTACAAATGTTTACAAATTGCATGCGTTTTAGTTGGTTTAGGTTAAATTGCATGCTTGTTTCTTCACCAGGTGATCACTCCAGAAGAAATCGTTGATCCCAATGTGGACGAGCACTCCGTTATGACTTACCTGTCCCAGTTCCCCAAAGCCAAACTCAAGCCTGGTGCCCCCCTGCGGCCCAAACTCAACCCCAAAAAGGCCCGTGCCTATGGACCAGGTAAACAGTGACCAGTTGCATTTTTGCATTTAAAACTGATTGTTTTAATATAAAAGTTTTTGAGACGCAGTTCTTGGAAAGTGAAGAATCATGGGTATTGTCCTGTGCCATGCAGGTATTGAGCCCACAGGTAATGTTGTGATGAAGAAGGCAGTATTCACTGTTGAGACCATCAGCGCCGGTCAGGGCGAGGTTCTGGTTTACGTGGAGGACCCAGCCGGCCACCGTGAGGAGGCCAAAGTTACAGCCAACAATGACAAGAACCGCACCTACTCAGTATTCTATGTACCAAAAGTCACTGGACAACACAAGGTACCCAGAAGTGTTTACCTGAAAAAGATGAAACCTAAAACATCCCAACAAAAAAAAAAAAACAATAAGGGCAGTGCATCACAATGTGGAAGCAAGTAGTGTTGCCTGGTTTTTAATAGACCTGTGTCTGTTCTCCTAGGTGACAGTGCTGTTTGCAGGGCAACACATCTCCAAGAGCCCATTTGAGGTGGATGTGGGAATGGCTCAGGGAGACTCCAGCAAGGTCACTGCCCAGGGCCCAGGACTTGAGCCTGCTGGCAACATTGCCAATAAGGCCACATACTTTGATGTCTACACAGCTGGTACTTGTCCTTTAGTATATCATACGTTATGATATTCTGGTTGTAGATGATGCTTTAAAAATAAAGTATATAAAATAAGCTTTTTATTTTTTTAGCTAACTAAAGATAGAAGTAGACAAAATAAACATCACATTTTTAGTTTATCTAAATAAGTAACAATTTAACCTAAGCCAACCAAAATAGACATTTTTTTTCTTTAAAATAAGAGACGTTCTTTCTCAGGTGCTGGAGTAGGAGAGGTCGAGGTGGTCATTATGGACCCCAGTGGAAAGAAGGGCACTGTTGAATGCAGTGTTGAGGATAAGGGCAACAGCAGCTACCGATGCACCTACAAGCCCACTCAGGAGGGCCAGCACACCATCTATATCACCTTTGCTGGGGGGCAGATCTCCAAGAGCCCTTACACTGTCCATGTGGGAGAGGGTAAGAGACAGAGAAGGGCTAAGCATGAATATATTGTGTTTAAGACAGGAAAGGGAAGTAGGTGAAAGGGATATACACACAGGATTCAATTTAATGAGGCATGGAAAGGCCATTACCACTGAATAGTGTGTACAGAACTTCATTTAAAAGTTTAGGTTTCTGTTATCTGTCCTTGTCTGCATTGCTTTTTCTTGCTGTCTTTTTCCTCTGTTTTTCTTCACTAGCAATTGTCTCTCCTTTTGAAGGACGGGTGTCGTCTACATCCACTGGTATCTCTCCTTTTCTCTTTGGATCGGCCTCCTTTTGGCTTTTGATGTCATTTCCTGTTTCCTTGGATATGTCTTGGGTACTTGACCTGCTGCTTTTCTGTCAATGTCCTGTTGTTTTCAGTTGCCCCTCACTTTAGGCTGCAAACTCTTTACATTTATAAAGTGCCAATGAAATTACATGACATCATTTTGGACCACTGATTATACTGACCAGAAAGTGTTTAACTGCCCATATAAGTGCTAATAGATGTTCATTTCTCCAGAGATGTGTGTAGACAATGTTATCCATGTCGTTGTAAGCCAAGCAAAATTCCTGCGACTCAGTAATGTGTGGAGCAGTAGTCAAATGGAACATTAAAAATAGCATTTTATTATCAGACAGTTTTTCCACCAGTATTATTCTGCACTGTACAGTCATTCTTACCACTTCCTCTTGTAAGGCTGTTTGGATCAAGACAAAGAAAGATAAGAATTTACACCACGAGCAGAGCCTAGTATCTCTCCCCCAGTATGCTCTGTTTTCCTGCTGTTTGTTTTGTTTTTTGTTTTGTTTTTTTGAAGAACAGAGATGCAGTACAAGTTTCTTTATTTTTAAAATAATAGAAATCATAAATTTCAACTTGTTCCTCAATTTGTAAATACCAGACACATTTACAGTAATGCAGTGTACAATTGAAGTCTTTGTTGCAAGGCATTACATTGAAATGTTAAACATACTGTTTTGAAAGTATGTTCCCGACATTATACATGTTAACATTAACAGACTATTTTGTTAACTAGCTACACAGCTCTTCACAGACAGACAGTTAGCATATTTCAATCCTGTCATGACCACAAAAAGGCTGTTAACCCAATAACTTATGCAAGGATATCATACATCATCCATAGAAAATTGTGACACTGTTTCTCAATTGTGACTTTATATCTCATAGTGTGTATTTTATCCTTTTTTTCTTTTTTCTTTTTTTTAATTAATTGTGATGTTGCTTTTTCTGTTGAATCCATTCTTTTTGTAAATAGAATTCAGGTGAAGGCTCATGGTCCAGGTCTGCAGAGCTCTGGCCTTTCAGTCGGCAAACCAGCAGAGTTCACTGTGGATGCCAAACTAGGTGGCAAAGCTCCTCTAAAGATTCAAGCTCAGGTGTGGATTCTGCTTTATGGCTCATGGCTGATTCATCGCTCTAAATCAAAGCACTAACAAGCTCTTTCCCCCCTCAGGACCGTGATGGAAACCCAGTGGATGTGCAGGTGAAGGACAACGGTAATGGAACATACAGCTGCAGCTACACCCCTCGCAAACCACTCAAACACACTGTGATGGTGTCCTGGGGCGGAGTCAACATCCCAGAGAGCCCATTCAGGGTGGGTAGTCAATCAGATATGGTTAACGTCCTTAGAATTAGTAATAAAGTGTTTTAATGTGTTCTCTCTGCATTTGATGTATAGATGAACATTGGGGCAGGGTGCCATCCCAATAAGGTGAAAGTATCAGGACCTGGAGTGGCCAAGACTGGCCTGAAGGCATTTGAACCAACATACTTCACTGTGGATTGTGCCGAGGCAGGACAGGGTAAGAACTTTAAATTTAAAAGAGCTAGATGTAAACTAATATTTTCATGTCTTTTTGGGTCAAATAAAATTAGTGTTGTTTTTGTCCTGTGTCTTTCAAGGTGACATCAGCATAGGCATCAAATGCGCTCCAGGTGTTATGGGACCTGCTGAGGCAGACATCGATTTCGACATTATTAGAAATGACAATGACACATTCACCGTCAAATATACCCCCCCTGGAGCGGGCAGCTACACAATCATGGTGCTGTTTGCTGAGCAGGTAAGAGGAAGCACAAGTGTATGCGGTGAATGATCTAGTGAGGTTTCTTTTATTCAAACTTTTCATTTTCTAGGCCATTCCCCTGACGCCCATCAGAATCAAGGTTGATCCCTCTCATGATGCCAGCAAGGTTAAAGCAGAGGGCCCTGGACTCAACCGTGCTGGTGAGAAAAAAGTATTTAATAAAATGAGAAATATTAATAAGTAGGCAATTATTTAGTATGACCAACCTATTCAGTTAAAGTTTTTCACCCTTCAGTTTTGTTTTTTAGTTTAAAGGTGAATCTCCAATGCTGTTATTTCTTTAAGGTGTGGAGCTGAACAAACCCACTCACTTCACTGTGAACACCAAGGCTGCAGGCAAAGCTAGGCTTGACGCTCAGTTCACTGGACCCACCAAGGGAGAAGCGGTCCGTGACTTTGACATAATCAACAATCATGATGGCACCCACACTGTTAAATACACCCCTGTTCAGCAGGTGAGCCAACGTTTGCTATTGTAGTCTCCATGACTGGTGATACTTCGTTTTGAAAAGAATATTGCAATGTTTGAATATTTTAATTATGGTTTTCTAAATGTTATTTAGCTATTGAGTACTGGTGCAATCTAAGTGCTCATTTTCTTCTGTAGGGCAATATGGGTTTGAATGTCACATATGGTGGGGATCCCATTCCCAAGAGCCCGTTTGCTATAGCTGTCGCCCCATCCCTGGATCTCAGTAAAGTTAAAGTGGCTGGTATTGGAGATAGTAAGTTATCACTTTACTTGTTTAGCTTGCCAGTTAACCTGAGAATCACGAATGAGTTGCTTTGACTTCTCTGACTGAATGTCACATTGCAACATCTGTGAGGCTGCTTTGAAACAATGTGTTGTAAAAAGTGCTATACAAATAAACTTCAGTTGGATTCAATCACCTTTAACCTTTTAAAAGTCAAAATTATCTGCTCTTTATTTTCTAGCAATGACCGCTGGAAAGGATCAGGAGATCACAGTCAAGTCCAAAGGAGCAGGTGGTCAGGGCAAAGTTGGCGCCAAGGTCACAGGTCCATCTGGCAAATCGGTGCCTTGTAAAGTTGAGCCAGGCCTGAGCCCAGAAACCAGTCAGGTCCGATTTATCCCCAGAGATAAGGGACCTTATGAGGTTGAACTGACATATGATGGTGCTCCCATCCCCGGCAGTCCATTCCCTGTGGAAGCCATTGCACCTTCTGACCCATCTAAGGTAAGGCAATTTAGAAACCTAGGAATTAAATATTATTGCCGGTTTAACAAGATGGCTAAAAGGCGTCAGGAAAAGCTCTTTATGTGGCGTTTTATTCTATAAACTGTAATTTGCTTAATGTAGCATGACTTCTCAGTGAGTGGTTTTGGCATCCGAGTCCCATATTGGCTTTAGCAGTAGAACAAATATACTCTTTCATTCATATCCCAACGTCTCTTATGTATAGGTGCGATGTTCTGGGCCAGGTCTGGAGCGAGCTAAGGTTGGCGAGCCAGGACAGTTTGTGGTTGATTGCACTAATGCTGGTCCTGCTGAGCTGACTATTGAGATCATCTCAGACAATGGCACTGAGGCTGAAGTCCATATTCAGGACAATGGGGATGGAACCTACACCATCACTTACATCCCTCTGTACCCTGGAGCTTATACTCTCACCATCCGCTATGGTGATCAGGATGTGCCAAACTTCCCAGCCAGGCTCAACGTGGAGCCTGCTGTGGAAACCGGTGGAGTGAAAGTGTTCGGCCCTGGGGTGGAAGGCAAAGGTAGTGTGGTGTTCTCACGTTTATCAGGCTGGAGTTCCTCTTGTCTTTGCTTATTTAGTCACTTTGCATGTTTGTCTGTAGGTGTTTTCCGGGAGGCCACTACTGATTTCACTGTGGATGCTCGTGCTCTCACCAAATCAGGTGGCAATCATATCAAGACCTGTATCAATAACCCGTCAGGCAGCCACACTGAAGCTCTGATTAGAGACCTAGGAGATGGCACCTACCAAGTGGAGTACACACCCTATGAGGAGGGTGAGTTTCAGCACCACTTTTAAAAATTGTGAAAATGTAGTATGTCATAGGTTGCTTTTATGCTTAGCTTCTGTATTGTATGTTAGGCACACACAGTGTTGAGGTTACATACGATAACGCCCCAGTTCCCAAGAGCCCGTTCCGTGTGCCGGTGACCGAGGGTTGTGACCCAGCACGTGTGCGTGTACATGGTCCAGGACTTCAGTCTGGCATCACTAACAAACCCAACAAGTTTACCGTGGAGACCCGGTGGGTAGATTCAGCACTCGGCTTTTTGTTTTAATCTTGAGCTAAAATCGGTCACCGTGTCAATAGGTCTGGTTGTAAGGTTCTCTTCCTCACTTTATGTCTGTGTTTTGATGCAGTGGGGCCGGTACAGGTGGACTGGGGCTGGCTATGGAGGGACCTTCTGAGGCCAAAATGTCCTGCACTGATAACAAAGATGGCAGCTGTTGTGTTGAATACATCCCATATGAGCCAGGCACATACAACCTCAATGTCACCTATGGAGGCCAACCAATCACTGGTCAGCATTTTTGCATCATGTGCTAGTATTTCTTTCTTTCTATTTTTTTTTTTCTTTTTTAATTTTTTTGTAATTTATTTAACTTTTTATTTTTATTGTATTTTCTTATCAATTTTTCTTGATTATTTAAATCACTTATTTATATTTATTATTATTATTATTATTATTATTATTATTATTATTATTTTATTTTTTTTAAACCCCCTCCACAGGAAGCCCTTTCTCTG
>JAFVLL020042177.1:39628-62891 GCA_021397915.2 Tor tambroides
TAATGATATTTAAGTGTAACATTCAAGAAAGAAGTCTGATTCAGCAAGGAAAATCAGAAAGCCAAGTCCTGACTGTGCGAAAGGAGGAGCTGGGGGCGGAGGAGGGTGATTTGCTCCTGAGCAAGCGGGAAAAGCTGCTGATTAATACTGGATAGAGCTTATATAGGAATGCCGCAATAGGTGTCGTATTCCTATAGGTAGATATGATCAGCTGAGAATCAGCTGATGCAAGCTTGACTCACGTGACCTGCCAGAACTAACGCTAACGCTCTGTTCAAACATGAATATACAGAGAATTACTAAATATGCACTTGTGTGTGTATGAGCAAGCATAAAGCTGGTATGTGTGTACCCCTGTCATGACAGGCCCCATATTTTACCTGTCTATACGAATATAGTGCTGCCTTCCAACGTTTGGAAGGGCATGACAGCCCTGTATCTGTCTTCATCTGGGTGGGGCTCATAAGAGCTTTCAAGTGTGGAGCCTAAAGACTCTCTAATCGGTTTCTTCATCTGGTGTGTTAGTACTTAAATGTGATGTAACAAAACATGATCTTGATCAGCACAGCCCTTTTAACCATGTTTAGGACACTTAAGAATATTTGATGCTGTTCAACAAAAGTTGCTTGGTTTTGTTCTGACCACTTGAGTTTGTTGTTGTTCAAGTCTTTCCCTGTTCATTACATTTAACTGTTAAATATTCTCACTATAACATGCACTTTAGCTTTTCAGTGTTTTTATTTGTGGAAAGCGTTATTTTTGAGCTTAATTTTGTTTAAAAAAAGTAAACATTTTATTTATAAAGACTTATAGAGCTAAATGGAGAGGCATGTAATTATTTAACAGGTCCATGGCTGAGGAAGGCTTCCTGATATTCCTGTGCTTTATTGGCAATGCCAGGATTTCCTGTTCATTTGGGCGACAGTCCTGTGGCAATGGAGCGCAGCAGTGGGGCATTTTTTTTCAGCTGCCTTTGTTGCAGAAGTATTTTTCCCATTCATTTTCTCCATGGGGATTAAAAAAAATCTGAATAAGGTTCTAAGACATGAATCAAACCAACCAGCTCTGAGATGAATCTCAACATTAGACTTTGATTTGAAGCAAAAAAGTATCTGACAAACATAAGACTGTTTTTAATGTCTTTTTTTTTAAATGTATAACTACAATCCATGAAGCATTGCAAATTGTACTTGAATCAAAATCTGCTATAAAATGTCTAGCTGTTCCCATACTGTCCATAATTATTTAAAAGTATAAAATGCAATATATTATGAATTTAATGGGGAAATATTGAAATACACAAGTATCTAGTAGGACGTCTGTCATGCACAGTGCTTCATGGGAATGGGAGTTCTGCTGCTGCTGCATGGTTTTCTATGGTTTTGGTGACAGCTTGGTGGGTCCTGTTCAGGATTATGGGTAGTTCTATGGTAGACTCTGAACTTGAAATCACACTCTATAGATGCATATACTATTGCTTAAGCTCTGAGCTCTGTTGTGAAAGGCAGAAAATTTACTTCTGGAACCCAACTGCTGCACTCTGGTGCTCCTGAACAGAACTTTCTCATCACTGCAGCTGCTTTAAAAATGAGTAAAATTCAAGCATAAACTGAAGCACATTGGGTGTACTTATGCCTACTTGCACCACCGAGCAAGTGGAATGTGTGCAAGTGTGTGTGATTGTGTACCCTCACCACACTGGAAAGCACCCTATGGCAAGTCTCGCAACCCAGCCTCAATGTGGTTTTACCGTTTTTGTTTGTATCGTCAGTGTTCTTTTAATTGGTCACCTCCAAATATCTGCATAATCAAAAGAATAAGGTGATTTTTGCACTTGAATGTCTCTGTGACTCAGATGTTGAAGTTCCACTTTACTGTGGAACTATAAAGAAAAAGGTTTTTTTAAGGTTGTTGTCACCCTACTAGACAAAACAGCTGCATGGAAACCACATGAAGACATCTGCCACGTGCTCAGTATTCTCCGAAAAGCCTCATGACTAAAAACCGAGACAGACAAATAGGTAGGTAGACCGGATAAACAGGGACGCAACCTGCAGAGGAGACGGTGAATCAAGATGAATAAAGTAGAATGTGGCCAGGCAATCGATGAAAGGTGGAAAATCTCTTCTTCTGCTGAGCTGAGATGGCTGCAGTTTAGTTTTTTCTCCTCCTTTTGGAGATAAGAAATTTAATTTGGCTTGAGTTGTTAAGCTAATGCAGAGAAATGGGGTGTTTTTTGCTATATTTTTAGACTGAGGATATGACTTACTCATTTTGGTTGAAGGGAGGTGGGTCAAAGGGAGATGGATGGCAAATAAGAGAAGTGCAAGTGGGATCAAGGAAAGGCGGGGTGTTGTTTTCTAATGGGTGTAATTGCATGGCACTTCCTTGATCTGGCAGCCCATAGAAGAATGCATTACCATAATTATTTATTTATTTATTTATTTATTTGGCATGCTGCTGTAAGACTTCTTTCAAGGATCATATAATGGCGATGGTTTCAGGAAAGAATCCAGCACAATTGGCACTTATCAGATTGTCCCAAGGCATTTATCTCCACCCTTATTTAAGAGCAGAGATTTATGTTCGCAGTCACACTGGCAGAACTACTGATGGACGGAAATATCACTGAACATGGCCACATCTTTAGTGATCTCGTTAAAATGTAGCCTGGCCTTGTATGTCTGTGTAATTTATGGATTGTGGCACTAAATACGATCTATTGGCTTTGATGTAATGAAAATCGTTTGTTTAATATGGACAGATACTCTCTTGGCCTTTTTTTGAGGTGAAGTTGATTGAACTGGGTTCCGTCCAGCCACTAAAGAACCAAGCCAAATGACAGTCCAGCTCTGTCAATATGGGGTTTTACAAAAGTACTACCACAGCAGTTTTCAGCTCTAGTCAGTTTTCCCTCCCTCACTCCTTCTCTTCCTTTCCCTGCTTCCTCCTGTTCCCTCCCTCTCCCAGCTGTAATCAGAAACCCCTGTGCAAGGGAATGGGTGGCCTGCCAGGATCAAGTTTGCTTCTGCCCTTTTAAGGCTAAAAAACCAAGGGGAACATTTCCAGAGAGAGAGTGAGTGAGAAAGAGGGAGGAAAGGAGGGAGGGACATTTGGAAGTCATAGAAAGTAAACGAAAAGGAAGTTTTCTTGCAGAGTTCATGCTCCTAAAATCCTGTATTGGATGTGCTCTGTTTTGAAAACCAAAGCCGGGACGAACAGAATTCAACATTTCTGTGCCACACGGGCCTCATTAAGACCTGCGGCACAACAGTTGTTTTCATGCTTTTTTTAGGTTCTTCAAACTGCATATGTTGAAGATAAAAGAAACATGCTGACAAGCACTAGTGGCATTGTGGGCGACCCATGTGGTGAAAGTTTATCATGCCGTTAAACTAAAATATAACAGATTAGGGGTGTCCCCGACTAAGGATTTTCAGTCGAATCGGAATTTTCGAATCATGCTGATAGTCGACTGATAGTCGAATCATATGTTTGGGGGCGGGCCCAAAATACATTACATTCCACAGTCATAATTACTGATGTTAACACACAGGGAAAAGGTGTAACGGACGCCTCGCAGATACAAACGGGGTAAATAATATTTTATGTTTTGATTAAAAGATAGTTAACATTAAACGTCAGCGAAACCCTAAAGAATTCAGAAATTTTTTTTTTTGTGACGTGCTCTCATTATAACGTTATGTAGCCTATATGATCGTAGTTATTAATGTTCTGCATTTCTGTTTTGAGCTGCGCACGCTGAAGATGACCAGTAGAATGAAGCATATGATAGCAGGTTTTTAATCAATGGGATTTAACTCATTTATCTCACATATAATACGCTTCGTTATTTATATAACATAACGTTAATATTACGACTTATAGGCTATCTGCACAAAATGCCCCGAATGCACATGAACTCGTCTGCGCGGCTCTGAATGAACTCCTTTTGTGGACGCGTTCTTCACGCAATAACATGCAGAAACACAAATAAAAACTAAAAAAAATTACAGCGTTTTATTATAATAGTGTTCTCATAATAATGCTATGTATATGACAGTGCCAGTCATAGTTATTAATATTCTGCATTGTTGTCCTGCTCGCAGCGCGCGCTGAAGAGATAATCACCGTAGTACTACAATGAAGCGCTTTACTGTAGCGTAACTCAACCAAGGCAAATAAGGCATCTTAAACGAGATAAAATATACACGATATAAATAAACCGACTGAAACGTTTTGAAATCACTTGTTGTACCCTACCTGATCGAAAAAAATCCAGTCTTTCACTCGGTCTGTGTCAATTTGAGTCTCATTAAAGATTTAAATCCCTGCCGCCAAGATGCTCCTCTGTCGGTAACTGATTAGAAAGCGAAACTTTAATTTATAGGGGAAGTTGGATTTATTCGCGCACGTTAAAATATTTATTTAAAGCTTCTTTCTTTTAAGATTCTTATTTACAGCATTATCTTAATAGGCTGTATATTAACTTGTTCTGAGAAAACCGGTAGTTCTATGTGAAATCAGACACTGAGCACACCCATACAGCCAAAATGGCATGATCATAACACCCCGCAAATATTCGACTGTGAGACTGGGAGTCGAATCAGGCTCCTTGAATCGAAGCATCGAATTGTTGACTATTCGGGGACACCCCTAACATAGATATAACATTCTATACGATTCTTAGAAAAACCAGGTACCCCAGTTAACACTTTATTGTAAACGGTTCATCCATGCATAGGTTTCCTCTTGTAATTAATCTATTGACAGAATTATCCAATCATGTAGTCTGCGTAAACCTACTCCATTCTTCCAATCAACTGCAAGCTCATTCAGACCTGCCTCCATCCGGTCATCAACTGATGGCCAGGACCAAGTCCCATCCTACTTTTAAATTTTTATATATTTTTTTTTTTTGTCTTCCATTACATCTCAAATTTAACTTCCATTAAAGTGATAGTTCATCCAAAATTCAATTTGTCATTTTTGGATGAATTAACATTCTTGTATTTTTTTGTGTGTATGTGTGTATATAATATAATATAATATAATATAATATAATATAATATAATATATATATATATATATCTCTCTCTCTCTCTATCCTGTTGATTTTTCCATGTCTCTGATTGCGTTTGTGTGTAGATGTCCTGACCACGATGATAAGATCTTTTTGGAATGTGTGCAGTTTCCTCAATCCTCCTCTACGGCTGTGCGCAAACATTAAACCCCCATTGCTGGAAAATGACCTCAACTTTGTGAATGAAAAGCTATTTGGATAATTATCTAACTGAAATATGTGACATTTTCTTATGAAAAGTATCTTGGGACGAACACTCCTCGTCATCCTCGGCGTGTCTTCAGACATCTGCAGTGTGTTATGTTGTCCGGCAGAGTGGGGTCAAGGTTGAGGGCTGATGTCAGAGTGTCTGAGGTGATTTGGCAGGTCCAGACAGAGGGTGAGTCATGGGAATGAATTTGTGCTCTGATCCACTACTGATGACTCTGCACTCCCACATGGCTCAAACAGAAAGGCCACAACTCACCAACCGTGTCTCTGTCACCCTTTATCCAAGTCCATGGTTGTGTCTGAAAGTTTGGCAAGCAGAATATGATGGTAGGAAGGGAACAAAGCACATCTAAATCTAATGTTTGCATAACATGAAGATGCCTTCATTTGATTGGCAGCATATTGTTGCCTTTAAGCCACAATTATTTGTGTGTGGTCGATCGTTGGTGGAAAAAAAAGGCATCTGATGGAGCGGTTTAAATAAATTCATCCAAGAATGTGTTATGACTCCTCATGTCTCCTAAGAAATAAGCATTATGGTCACTAAATATTTGCTTTGGTTATCTTTAAATCTCTAGAATTGTTTTGGATCATCAGACATGATGTCATGATGCCTTCATGAAGAAAACATCAAGTTTAGTCATCGAGTGACTGGGCAGGAATGCCGCTTCCTTGGGTTTCGAGAACAGGCCATCTCTGTCCTTTGTATATTTTGTCTTTTGATTGTTTTAGTCACTGTCTTTTTTTCTGGTTCTCTCCCTCTCTCCTTTCCGTCATCTATCTCTTTCTTGGTCTCCTTTGATTTGTCTTCTCTTTCTCACTGCCAGCTTTCTCTCTCGGACGTGAGATTCATGTTTTGGGAATTTGATGGAGAGCTGTGAGCACAAATGTCCTTAAAAGGAGTGTTGTGTGTGTTTCCTGCAGTGTGTGGTGGTGGGAATGCTGCAGCAACACAGATTCCTGTCATGTTTCATATGTTTGCCATTGTGTGCAGTGCGTCACCGTGCCTGTGTCTCCCTCCGACCCCCACCCACCGCATTTAGACATGGTTTAGGATGGTCAGGTGGTCATGCATGAACCAACTAGTTGACTAGTGAGGACAACTAGTCCATCAATTTATTTTTTTAATTTTTTTTTAATTTTTTATTTTTTTGCAGTGATACTAAAGCAGGAATTGAGACAGATGAACGTCTGACGAATTTTAGTGTGCTGCGAGTTCACCTTTACGGCCCACAAACGTTGCTTTTTTTTTTTTTTTTTTTACGCATCTCACGCAATGATCATAGAAATATGCTTCTGAAAATGTTGCTTTCATTTTTTTTTTTTCTTGTACGCTTCATTCAACTGTTTATAAAATCAAGAGCACAGTCTATGTGAACGCCTCCCTAAGAAATACTTTTAATCAATGTGGAACAAGACTCTAAATCAGCCTAATTACATAGGGCTCATGCTGACTAGTAGACTCTTCATTCAAACATCCCTACCCCCATCCCAAATGCACCCCAAAAATTGTCCTGAAACATTAGCTCTCATTACATTTTTTACTCATTCATCAGGTTCTTGGGAACTGTAAACCACAGCATGCTTTTCTGTCTGTGAGGGTGGGCCACTGGGGGGTGACGGATAAGATGGCATGAATTTTTATATACACGCCCACTTAATCCCAATTCCGTTGAGCATCAAGATCTTTAGCCATATGAAACAAACTGGCAAAGGATTTTGACAAATGTCAAAAGCAGATCAATTCCCAAGACCCTAAAGGCCAAAAATTATGCTGCATGACGAAAACTAACTGTGGATCATTTTAATTGTACAGCCCTCAGGATGTCTGTGTAAGCCCTGCCCTGCCCTGCCTTGAGTTGATTGTAAAGGTCCGCCTCTAATACCTTAAACAAGCGCCAACAAGTTCCCATGTAATAACACACTTTTGTTGTTTCTCGGTCTTCTCTTCACTGCCATAACAGTGACTCAGACTGTAATAGTCACCCATCATAGTCTCAGCATAGTAATACTATTGTATTATGCTGATTTGGGTTTGTTTCTAATATTTCACTCATTTTTTCCCCGTCAGTACCCTTGTAGGAATAAGATTAATCATAGTCACGAAGTTAGCATGATCTACAGGATGTTCCACTAGAGCTGACTCTGGAAGAATTTGGTGATGCTTAAACTTCCCCTTCCAGCATTAACCATAATGGTGCTTCTTTATGGGTCCATAAATTTCCATGTTATTGCTCCGATGCTGAAGCACATGCCCAGTGTGTTTGGTCTGTGAATAAAGGGATCAGAGAGGGTTCAATAGCACCTTCACCAGAAGCCAAGATGAATTCCAGCAGGCTCTGGGGGCTCATGGTTTGTAAACCGCACTGGGAGACCAGAACTAGAGAAAAATGCGAATGTATTATTTTACATGGCCAAACAAGCGCTGTTGGATAACTGGAACGGGTCAGGAGGGGGATAAAATGTTATGTGAGATCTCACAATATACAGTGGATTCATTTTGAGTCTATTTCTGAACCGATCAAATGCTTTCTTTCCTCCTTGAGACAATGATTTGCTCATAGATTGAGTCAAAAAAAAAATCAAAATTGTCATTTATCTCATGTCGTGCCTTCACTGAAAGTTCTCTCAAAACCTTGATTAATAAAGTTTACTGTACAAATAATCCTTATGAATTGAGCAGTTTAAGCCAAGTGTTTACCATATTTGATGAGCTCTGTGTGTGTTGATAGATATTGATATGAGTGAAAGCCTAAATTCGAATAAACTGTGTGATTCATTTGGATTGGTTTTTTTTGTTTTTGTTTTGTTGTTTCTCTCTCTCTCTCTCTCTCTCTCTCTCTCTCTCTCTCAAAGAAATCAAATTTTTCATTAAATCTATTCAAAATTCAAGGCCCCGTTAGTAAACATTAATGCGTTAACATTAACCTAACAATGAGGGATACATTTGTTACCATATTTATGAATCTTCATTAACATTTGGTTATTAAAATTCAACTGCTCATTGTTCGCTCAAGTCCATTAAATATTAACAGATATAACTTTTTTTTTTTTTTCTACATTGTGTTAGTAAATTTTGAAGATAACATTATAAATGCTGAAGCAAAGTACTTAACTTTCACAGTATGGTTAATTCGAAACGAAAATGTCACTTTTAACATTTATGAAATGCCAAATCAATATTTTCAGTATGTCTGGGTTATATCGAAATAGTCTCCCCTCCCTTTTGTCCCCTGCAAGGTTAACTGCATCCTCAGTGGAGCATGTGTCAGTTAAAACAGGAAGTTGCACTGCACTGCATTGCACTGCCCTGCCCAAGTCCTCCCCCGGGGCATGTGGGTGCTATCAAAGAGCAATTATCCACATTATCTTCAAACATGTCTTGATTCTCTCACTGTCCCAGCTTGGATTAGGCCTCACTTAAATACTAAATGCAATGTAGGATACGATGAGTGTTTTGTGTCTCTCTTCTGTAACTTTGATGCATGTGCAACCCTATAACTACATTTGGAGTGGGCGTATGCTCTTGTTAAATAGAAGTGGCAGGGGAAAGGGAAGTGTGAAAGTGTTGTATGAGGGTGGAGATCAAATCGTGATCAGATCTTGATGTCGACACAGGGTGGAGCGACTAGAGAAGTAAATGGCTTTATTTCCATCTTTTTAAGAACAGAGTAAGAGCAGAACTAATAGTAAAAGGCTCTCTTAGATTTCAAATTGAAATTTTGTCCTGAAATAATCCTCAGATGGGACTGTGCCAACCATCTAGACGGTTTAATCCACAAATGTCTCCTCTGATTATCATCTACACTCTGAATCTGAAGTCATGCCAGCATTAAGTCTGAATGTTTCAAATGTGCAGTGCAGATACAAGCGTTTCATTTGTTTGGTGACCATTTGTGGGATGGTCTGCAACATATTGTACCGTCTTGTGCTGAATGAGAAAAGGATTTGTTCCAGCTTTATAGATACAGATGCCCTCAGATGATTACAAATCTTATTTACTCCAATGCGTTTTGGCAAACTCTGTGTAACTCTTCTCTCTGTCTCTGTGTTACAGATAGTAAGGCCATAGTGGATGGGAACCTGAAGCTGATCCTGGGTTTGATATGGACTCTGATTCTCCATTATTCCATCTCCATGCCCATGTGGGACGAGGAGGAGGAGACCGAAGAAAGCAAGCAGAAGACGCCCAAACAGAGGCTACTCGGATGGATCCAGAACAAGCTTCCCGAGCTGCCCATCACCAACTTCAGCCGGGACTGGCAGTCAGGGAAAGCCCTTGGCGCTCTGGTGGACAGTTGTGCTCCAGGTGAAAGATATGAGATGGTGTTTTTGGGGGATTTAGAGATCTCAGGGTTTTAGTGGTCTGAGAAATGTCTGTAGTATTAAATTTGTTATTCTTATTAGGCATGGTCAGCCTGCATGAATGATGGGATTATTATCAATATATTATTTTTAAGTCTATGCATTTGCTATCTGATTATTTTTTTTTTTACTAAATTAAATGCATGAATGTTCAAAGAGGAACATTCCTGTTTGGATTTTTATTAATAACAAATAATTAATTGAATCAGTTTTTTTTAATTAACAGCTTTTTTCATGCTTTCAATAGCAAGACCAGCAAGTATTTTAAAGCTATTCTGACACAGTCCTTAAACTTGAGCAAATACAATTTATTTATTTATTTTTCTTTTTGGTTTGCAGGTCTCTGTCCAGACTGGGATTCCTGGGACCAGACCAAGCCTGTGGACAATGCCAGGGAGGCCATGCAGCAGGCTGATGACTGGCTTGGTGTTCCTCAGGTACTTTATTTTAGTTCAGACATCTCTTGCCTTTTCATTAACTTCTGAATGATCAGAGAACAGAATGTTCTAGAGCCCCCACCTGGCATGTTTCTAATTCAGTGCAGCAACCATGGTTTTTGTGGTTTCATCATGACCTGAATTGGAAGGGAAATAAATAAAGCATTTGTTTCTCTCAAGCCACATGCTGCTTTCACCTTGGTCATAACGGTACAGATGCAGTATGTGATCTCACCTAGTATTATAGTAGTGCTTATTTCACATTTTTGACATAGGGAACTGAGTCAAACCACTTTTTTCTCTACTGATGTATCGAAACTACCCAGTGAGGTTTCTTTGTTACGGCACGTGCTGATGGTGTGCCAAGGCAGGCATGTTGCGTGCTGTCGGTTATGTATGTGGTTAGATGTTTCTGTCCCTAGGGCTGATGTCTGTATCATAGTAACTTCTCAATTTGTATGTTAAACTTCCTGTTGCCACGTGGGCATGGCTTCAAGACAACATGTTGCACGATAAAACGCCTTGTTTTACAAAATGTTTACAAATTGCATGCATTTTAGTTGGTTTAGGTTAAATTGCATGCCTTGTTTCTTCACCAGGTGATCACTCCAGAAGAAATTGTTGATCCCAATGTGGACGAGCACTCTGTTATGACTTACCTGTCCCAGTTCCCTAAAGCCAAACTCAAGCCTGGTGCACCACTGCGGCCCAAACTCAACCCTAAAAAGGCCCGTGCCTATGGACCAGGTAAACTGTGACCAGTTGCATATTTGCTGTGGTTTTTATTTGTTTGAAACTGATTGTTTTAATATCAGTGTTTGAGAGACTTTCTTGGAAAGTGAAGAATCATGGGTATTGTTCTGTGCCATGCAGGTATTGAGCCCACAGGTAATGTTGTGATGAAGAAGGCAGTGTTCACTGTTGAGACCATCAGCGCTGGTCAGGGCGAGGTACTGGTTTACGTGGAGGACCCAGCTGGTCACCGCGAGGAGGCCAAAGTTACCGCCAACAATGACAAGAACCGCACCTACTCCGTATTCTACGTACCAAAAGTCACTGGACAACACAAGGTACTCAGAAGTGTTTACCTGAAAAAGATGAAACCTAAAACATCCCCACATTTAAAATATGAATATATTTAAAATAAGGGCACTGCCTCAAAGTGTGGAAGCAAACAGTCTTGCCTGGTTTTTAATAGACCTATGTCTGTTCTCCTAGGTGACAGTGCTGTTTGCAGGGCAACACATCTCCAAGAGCCCATTTGAGGTGGATGTGGGAATGGCTCAGGGAGACTCTAGCAAGGTCACTGCCCAGGGCCCAGGACTTGAGCCTGCTGGCAACATTGCCAACAAGACCACATACTTTGATGTCTACACAGCTGGTACTTGTCCTCAGTATATCATACATTATGCTTATTTTGGTTGTAGATGATGATGCTTTAAAAATAAAGCATATAAATAAGCTTTTTGTTTTTTAGCTAAATAAAGATAGAAATAGACTAAATAAACATCATATTAGTGTTTTTTTTTTTTTTTTTTAAATAAGTGACTTTCTCTCTTAGGTGCTGGAGTAGGAGAAGTTGAGGTGGTCATTATGGACCCCAGTGGAAAGAAGGGCACTGTTGAATGCAGTGTTGAGGATAAGGGCAACAGCAGCTACCGATGCACCTACAAGCCCACTCAGGAGGGACAACACACCATCTATATCACCTTTGCTGGGGGGCAGATCTCCAAGAGCCCTTACACTGTCCATGTGGGAGAGGGTAAGAGCCAGAGAAGGGCTAAGCATGAATTTATTGTAAGACAGGAAAGGGAAGTAGGTGAAAGGGATATACACAGTGTTCATTTTAATGAGGCATGGAAAGGCCATTACCACTGAATAGCATGTATAAAACTTCTTCATTTAAAAGTTTAGGTTTCTGTTATCTGTCCTTGCTGCATGATCTTTTGTCTGCATTGCTTTTTTCTTGCTGTCTTTTTCCTCTGTTTTTCTTCACTGGCAACTGTGTCTCTCCTTTTGAAGGACTGGTGTCGTCTACATCCACTGATATCTCTCCTTTTCTCTTTGGATCGGCCTCCTTTTGGCTTTTGATGTCATTTCCTGTTTCCTTGGATATGTCTGGGTACTTGACCTGCTGCTTTTCTGTCAATGTCCTGTTATTTTCAGTTACCCCTCACTTTAGGCTGCAAACCCTTTACGTTTATAAAGTGCCAATGAAATTACATGAAATCATTTTGGACCACTGATTATACTAACCAGAAAGTGTTTAACTGCCCATATAAGTGCTAATAGATGTTCGTTTCTCCGGAGACGTGTGTAGACTATGTTATCCGTGGCGTTGTAAGCCAAGCAAAATTCCTGTGACTCAGTAATGTGTGGCGCAGTAGTCAAAGGGAGCATTAAAAATAGCTTTTTATTATCAGACAGTTTTTCCACCAGTATTATTCAGCACTGTACAGTCATTCTTACCACTTCCTCTTGTAAGGCTGTTTGGATCAAGACAAAGAAAGATAAGAATTTACACCATAAACCGATTCTAGTATCTCTCCCAAAGCATGCTTAGTGTTTTCCTGCCTTTTTTTTTTTTTTTTTTTTTTTTTCCTTTTTTCTTTTTGAAGAACAGTGTTGCAGTGCAAGTTTAGCTTTGTTTTTGTTTCTTTGTTCAACTTGTTCCTCAATGTGTAAATACAACAAGACACATTTACAGTAATGCGGTGTACAATAGAAGTCTGTTGCAAGGCATTACATTGAAATAATGTTAAACATACAGTTTCGAAAGTATGTTCCCGACATTATACATGTTAACATGAGACTATTTTGTTAACTAGCACCTACACAATTCTTCACAGACAGTTAGCATATTTCAATCTGTCATGACCACAAAAAGGCTGTTAACCCAATTACTTGTGCAAGGATATCATACATAGAAAATTGTGACACTGTTTCACAGTTGTGACTTTATATCTCACTGTGTGTCTCTTATATGGTTTACTACAAATTTGTACTAACTTGGTTATCTGTTCTCACCAGCCTGTAATCCAAGCCTGTGTAGAGCCAAGGGCCGTGGTCTGCAGCCTAAAGGCTTGAGGGTCAAGGAGACTGCAGAGTTTAAGGTTTACACCAAAGGAGCTGGCACTGGAGACCTGAAAGTCACCATCAAAGGGCCCAGTGAGTGCCAGAGCCCTCTGTTTTAACTTGAACAGTACAGATGTTTTGAGCTAGTTACCCAACAACTAAATGTGTTATGCAGAGGGTCTTGAGGAGCCCTGTAAGAAGAAGGATCTGGGAGATGGTGTGTACAGCTTTGAGTATTACCCCACCACACCTGGGAATTACATCATCACGATCACATGGGGTGGACAACATATCCCCCGCAGGTAAATTAATCCCACATAGTGGGATTCAATTCCTAATAATAGACTAGTGATTAGACTTGCTAAATGTCAATTTCTTATTCTTGTTTCTAGTCCGTTTGAGGTGAAGATTGGATCTGAAGCAGGACCACAGCAGGTGAGAGCATGGGGTCCAGGACTGGAGAGTGGTGTGGTAGGCAAGTCAGCTGACTTTGTGGTGGAAGCCGTCGGGGATGACGTGGGCACTTTGGGTACGTTCCATTATCTCTGCTTTCATCTGTCTGTTTGAACAGCATACAATTGTATTTCTTAAATCCAATATGAATTTGGGAATTCTCCATTCAGGTTTCTCAGTGGAGGGCCCATCCCCGGCTAAGATCGAATGTGACGATAAAGGAGACGGCTCTTGTGATGTGAGGTACTGGCCCACAGAACCAGGCGAATATGCAGTTCATGTGCTCTGTAAGAATGAGGACATTCAGCTCAGCCCCTTCATGGCTGAAATTGTGCCTGCTCCAGGAAAAGACTTCTACCCTGACAAGGTAATTAATCTGGCTTCGTTCTAGAAATATTTAATGTATTAAAAAAATAAATAAAAAAAAAAAAAAGATTCCTAACATGAGAAGCTGGTAGTCCATATTCTAAATTAGTCTTTTGTTGGTAATTCTTATGACGTGTCTTTGTAATTCAGGTGAAGGCTTATGGTCCAGGTCTGCAGAGCTCTGGCCTTTCAGTCGGCAAACCAGCGGAGTTCACTGTGGACGCCAAACTAGGTGGCAAAGCTCCTCTAAAGATTCAAGCTCAGGTGTGGATCCTGCTTTATGGCTCATGACTGGCCACATCACTGTAAATCAAAGTCCTAACAAGCTTTTTCCCATCTCAGGACCGTGATGGAAACCCAGTGGATGTGCAGGTGAAAGACAACGGTAATGGAACATACAGCTGCAGCTACACCCCTCGCAAACCACTCAAACACACTGTGATGGTGTCCTGGGGTGGAGTCAACATCCCAGAAAGCCCATTTAGGGTGAGTAGTCATTCAGTTAACATGGCTCAGAATTGCTAGTGAGAAGTGTCGTAATGTGTTTTTACTATTTGTTGTGTAGATGAACATTGGGGCAGGGTGCCATCCTAATAAGGTGAAAGTATCAGGACCTGGAGTGGCCAAGACTGGCCTGAAGGCATTTGAACCAACATACTTCACTGTGGATTGCGCTGAGGCGGGACAGGGTAAGAATTTTAACTCTAAAAGAACTAATGCAAACTAAGATTTTCATGTCTTTTTGGGGCAAATAAACTTAGTGTTGTTTTTGTCCTCTGTTTTTCAAGGTGACATCAGCATAGGCATCAAATGCGCTCCAGGTATTGTGGGACCTGCTGAGGCTGACATTGATTTCGACATCATTAGAAATGACAATGACACATTCACTGTCAAATACACCCCCCCTGGTGCGGGCAGCTACACAATCATGGTGCTGTTTGCCGAACAGGTAAAGGAAGCACAAGTGTATGTGGTGAATGGTCTAGTGAGGTTTCTTTTATTCAATTTGTTCCGTTTTCTAGGCCATTCCCCTGACGCCCATCAGAATCAAGGTTGATCCCTCTCATGATGCTAGCAAGGTCAAAGCTGAGGGCCCTGGACTCAGCCGTACTGGTGAGATAAACTATTATTTATTATGACGACACATTCAGTTAAAGTTTTGTTTTCCCCCTTTAGTTTTGTTTTTAGTTTAAAGGTGAATCTCTAACAATGGGAAAAAAAATGCTTTTATTTCTCTTCAAGGTGTGGAGCTGAACAAACCCACTCACTTCACTGTGAACACAAAGGCTGCAGGCAAAGCTAGACTTGATACTCAGTTCACTGGACCCACCAAGGGAGATGTGGTCCGCGACTTTGACATCATCAATAATCATGACGGCACCCACACTGTTAAATACACCCCTGTTCAACAGGTAAGCACATATTCGCTATTTCAGTCTCCATAACTGGTGATGCTTGGTTTTGAAAAGAGTAATGTAATGTTTGAGTGTTGTAACTGTGTTTTTCTAAATAATATTATTTAGCCATTGAGTATGGGTGTAATCTAAGTGCTTATTTTCATTTGTAGGGCAACGTGGGTTTGAATGTCACCTATGGTGGTGATCCCATTCCCAAGAGCCCATTTGCTGTAGCAGTTGCCCCATCTCTGGACCTCAGCAAAGTTAAAGTGGCTGGTATTGGAGATAGTAAGTAGCTTTCCATTTAACATTACTGTGACATCTCTGACTGATTGTGACATTGAAACATCTGTGAGGCTGCTTTGAAACAAGATGTATTGTAAAAAGTGCTATACAAATAACCTTTAAGTGTATTAGATCACCTTTGCTCATTTAAAAATCAAAATGCTCTCTTTTCTAGCAATGAGCGTGGGAAAGGATCAGGAGATCACAGTCAAGTCCAAAGGAGCAGGTGGTCAGGGCAAGGTTGGCGCCAAGGTCACAGGTCCATCTGGCAAATCGGTGCCTTGTAAAGTTGAACCAGGCCTGAGCCCAGAAACCAGTCAGGTCCGTTTTATCCCTAGAGATAAGGGACCCTATGAGGTTGAACTGACATATGATGGCGCCCCCATCCCTGGAAGTCCATTCCCTGTGGAAGCCATTGCACCTACTGACCCATCTAAGGTAAGGCAGTTTGAAAATGCTGCTGAACCTAGGAATTAAATATTATTGCAGGTTTAACAAGACGACAAAAAGGCGTCAGGAAAAGCTCTTTGTGGGGTGTTTATTCTATAAACTGTAATTTGCTTAATGTTGCACGACTTCTCAGTGAGTGGTTTTGGCATCTGAGTCCCATATTGGCTTTGGCAGTAGAGCAAATATGCTCTTTCATTCATATCCCAATGTCTCTTCTCATGTGTAGGTGCGATGTTCTGGGCCAGGTCTGGAGCGAGCTAAGGTTGGCGAGCCAGGACAGTTTGTGGTCGATTGCACTAATGCTGGTCCTGCTGAGCTGACTATCGAGATCATCTCAGACAATGGCACCGAGGCTGAAGTCCATATTCAGGACAATGGGGATGGAACCTACACCATCACTTACATCCCTCTGTACCCTGGCGCTTATACCCTCACCATCCGCTACGGTGATCAGGATGTGCCAAACTTCCCAGCCAGACTCAACGTGGAGCCTGCTGTGGAAACCAGTGGAGTGAAAGTGTTCGGACCTGGAGTGGAAGGCAAAGGTAGTGTGGTGTGCTCAGATTTATTATGCAGGAATTCCTCTGGTCTTTGTGTATTTAGTCTCTTTGATCGTTTGTCTGTAGGTGTTTTCCGCGAGGCCACCACCGATTTCACTGTGGATGCTCGTGCTGTCTCCAAATCGGGTGGCAATCATATCAAGACTTGTATCAATAACCCATCAGGCAACCGCACTGAAGCTCTGATTAGAGACCTAGGAGATGGCACCTACCAAGTGGAGTACACACCCTATGAGGAGGGTGAGTTTCAGCACTACTTTAAAAAAAAAAAAAAATTATAAAATTGTGGTATATTATAGATTGCTTTTACGCTAATCTTCTGCATCGTATGTTAACAGGCACACACAGTGTTGAGGTTACATACGATAACGCCCCAGTTCCCAAGAGCCCGTTCCGTGTGCCGGTGACCGAGGGTTGTGACCCAGCACGTGTGCGTGTACATGGTCCAGGACTTCAGTCTGGCATCACCAACAAACCCAACAAGTTTACAGTGGAGACCCGGTGGGTAGATTCAGCACTTGGCTTTTTGTGTTAATCTTGAGCTCAAATCAGTCACTGTGTCAGTAGGTCTTGTTGTAAGGTTCTCTGCCTCACTTCATGTCTGTCTTTTGATCAGTGGGGCTGGTACAGGTGGACTTGGGCTGGCTATGGAGGGACCTTCTGAGGCCAAAATGTCCTGCACTGATAACAAAGATGGGAGCTGTTGTGTTGAATACATCCCATATGAGCCAGGCACATACAACCTCAATGTCACCTATGGAGGCCAACCAATCACTGGTCAGCATTTTTTGCATCTCGTGCTAGTATTTATTTTTGTCAAATTTTTTTAATTATTTATATCTTGTTTGTTTTTCTTTTTATTGTTATTCTTGTATTTATTTTCTTATTTAGGTTTTTTTTTTTTTTAATAAATTTATTTTATTTTTACCTTATTTTTAATCTCTTTTTTTTGCCTCCCTCTGCAGGAAGCCCCTTCTCTGTACCTGTCCATGATACTGTTGACGCATCTAAAGTGAAATGTCAGGGGCTTGGAAACAACGTGCGTGCCAATATCCCACAGGTCTTTTCTGTGGATGCGAGCAAGGCTGGAGTGGCTCCCTTGCAGGTCAGAGTGCAGGGACCCAAAGGTGAGACCGTGATTCAATAATCAATCTTGTTTATTTGGCTTTTTTCTTTCCCCCTCCATTGAATAAGAGGACCGTTTATGTTGTGTAGGTGTTGTGGAGCCTGTTGAGGTGGTGGATAATGGTGACCGGATTCACACAGTCAGCTACGTACCCACCAGAGAGGGGCCGTATTCCATTAATGTCCTGTACGCAGATGAGGAGATCCCACACAGGTAAACTGCAGGCTCTGATCAATGACCACCACCCTGTTAATCAAATGAGTTTTAAAAATGGAAGTGGTAAACATGTATGTTTTGTTTTTGGTTATCTTTTAACCTGGAATTTACATTTTTAAGTATAAATACATAGAAAAAAATATGGATAGAAACTGACACTGCTTAACAAAATGTGTACTTTCTGCAGTATTGATATTAATTACTTTCAATCAAGAAATATTTGAAGGATATATTTTGTTTATATTAATATTTAACAGCATGAAGTAGTGTGTTCAGTAGCAGGTCAGTTTTTGCTGCGGTCTTCGTTACTTTAAAGCATTAAAGCGAAGTTTGTGGCATTGACATCGACTACTAGAGTTGGTTTTATAGCAGGCCTGGTGCATTTTTAAACTCCCTTGGTCCCTGTTCTTCCCTGCTGTTTATTTCCCCTCTCTCAAACACTCTTCTCGGTCTCTTTATTCAGTCCATATAAGGTGAAGGTTCTGCCCACTCATGATGCTAGTAAGGTCCGTGCCAGCGGCCCTGGTCTGAATACCACTGGTGTGCCTGCCAGTCTGCCTGTAGAGTTCACTATTGATGCCAAAGATGCAGGAGAGGGACTCTTGGCGGTCCAGATCACTGTGAGTTGATGCTTCTCTTTATAGCCATAAAGTTGCCATGGTCTCAATCAACATTTTATGCATTGTTTGGTTCTTGATGCTTGTTTTAGGACCCTGACGGGAAGCCAAAGAAGGCTAACATTCGTGATAATCAGGATGGGACGTATCTTGTGTCCTATGTGCCTGACATGACTGGCCGCTACACTATTCTCATCAAATATGGTGGTGACGAGATCCCATACTCTCCATATCGTATCAGAGCCCTGCCAACGGGAGATGCCAGCAAATGCACAGTCACAGGTATGTAATGCTCAAGTTGGATCAGTTGAAATAAATGACCATTCCATACACTACTGATTGCTGCCCACTGCAGGCCCCTTTCCATTCATTTCAGACTGAATTATTGAGCTCTAAACATAGAATGTAATATAATAATATGGTTGGACAGCATGATGTTGAAATAAAGTCAGTATATAATCGGTATTGCTTAATGTGATAATCAGATATTACTTAAATACGTTAATTTTGCAGTCATTTTAAATGTCAAGAAATTTTTCAACAATTTTTCACATTTTTCAACCCTGAAAGTATGGTTCGTACTTGAGGAGGAAAAAAAAAACAGATTTTAAAAATATAACTCTTCAAATCATCTGGTGAAAATTCCTGTATTGTTTTATCAAAATATATAGCAAAAAAGGCTAAATATTGCAGTATCAGTTTTTCAAAATACTTTATTTTTCTGCAAAATGAGCCAAACCGCTTGATGTCCATATTACAGAAAGGAGAGGGTAAATGTGCCTCTTTATTTACCCATTTCTGGTGTCTTAAGATGGTGTGCCAGTGTACACTGAGTGGAGGGATCAGAATAATCCTGTGGTTTTGGAGCCACTGGAAAATGAATGTTTTGATGACTCTCCACTGTGTTCTCTGAACCATTTTTCCATCAAATCAAATCTAGTGTTCAGCCTGGTTGTCACAAGGGAACAGATTTTTATCCTTTTGTGTAAAGTTTGTTCTGTGTACTGCTCCCATCTTCAGCTCCCACCCAGACACACACCTTCTGTTGTGCAGCGCTGCTCACATTCCCATCACTTCATTCCTCACTTCTGTTTTATCTCTTGCACACAATTTGTTGTATTTTGCCCTGATTGTTACTTTTTCACTTTTTCTCGCTCTGCTTCACGGTCTCTCAGTCTCAATTGGAGGTCACGGTTTGGGTAAGCGCTTTGAATAATGCTCTAGTCTTGTCATTTGGTACTGCATGCAGAATTGCACGGTGTCTGATACCAAAGGCCTTATAATTTGCCATCCTGTCCACTACTGTAGCTAAAACATAGTCCATATGTAGATTCTTGCATTTCTTGCCATTTTAAAATGACCATCAAAGTACAGCAGAGTAGTTGATGACTGAAGGTGACTAATGACTAACTTAACAGGTCTTTAATATGCCAGTATGTTGGAACATACATGTACTGATATTGTTTTCCTCAGCTTGCGTATATTTTTGTATTAGTGGTCGCATTATTAAATGGACAGCTCTGGAAATTGAGGTAACAGACAAAAAGGATAGTGGATCTATCATTTTAAAGTCACTGAGGAGGGACAGATATCTAGATCAGTGCTTCTCAAACCTTTTTGACCCAAAGGCCCCAAAGACATTTTTGTTATATTTAATTTAATGATGACAACAGCGGTTTATTTTCAAGCTTTTTATTAAAACAAAGTGGGAGTGCTAATATTAACCACCATTAATTTTTATAATTTATTTTTATTTTTTTTTCAAAAAGTTTTTGATTTTTAAAAACCAAAATCAAGATGTGTAAATCATATTTGCTTTTTTAAGCTTTGTGTTTTAGTATTTAAATTTAGATTGTGGTTTGATTTTAATAAATATTATATTATTATATCGGTCAACCCCTCTCTGGTTGCGAATCACTATTCTAGATGAAAAGCAGATTCTGTTTTAAATCTTAACAGGTTGAGTAGATCTTTTTAAATGATGGATCCCAAATCTCTAAAGCTGTTGCCTTGATGCTCCAGACATTTTGCATCTAGTGCATGGTGGAATGTAACTATGGAGGGATGGGTACTAAACTACCTAATAACAAAACATCTGTCTGCACATTATGTGTTACTAAACCTTTCTCTGTATTCTGTAGGCGCTGGAGTTGGTCCAACTATTCAGATCGGAGAGCAGACTGTCATCACTGTGGACGCGAAGGCCGCTGGGAAGGGCAAGGTGACGTGCACAGTGTGCACTCCAGATGGAGGCGAGGTGGATGTGGACGTAGTTGAAAATGAGGATGGAACATTTGACATCTTCTACACTGCACCCCAGCCTGGCAAATACGTCATCTGTGTGCGCTTCGGTGGAGAGCACATCCCCAACAGCCCCTTCCAAGTCACGGTACTACATATGCCATACAGATCCTTTGTGTTCATATGGAGCACTGTTTATTCATTTCAAATGTTGAACTCTCACAGGCAAGCCTTTCCAGCGGGATAGTGCGTTAAATACACACTGTGAACCTTTAGTGCAAAACTATCATTACAATGTGAATAAATTCGTACCTCATTCTTGCAGTTACACTGTGGTTAGCAGTAACATGCAATTTAAGGGATTAGTTCACCCAAAAATTCAAATTGTCATCCTCATGTTGTTCCAAAACCGTATGATTTTCTTTCCTCAAGGGTAGCAGTTCTCAACCTTTTGACTCAGAGGCCCCTCATTGTCCAACAACAAAATATTCAAAGCCCCCCAGTGTTGGCATAGATATTTTCTGTGGTATTATTGCTGTAATTATGCTTTCAAACTTTGTTCACAGAAACTGGGAGTGATAATATATTAAATTAAAGACCAATTTATTTTGTGATTTCTGTAAGATTCAAGATTCCGAATCTGTATATTTCTTAAAAAATAGATTGAGAAGTTTGAAACAAACTTAAGGCAAAGCTTTTTCAAGCCAACAAGGTAATCTTCTAAATCTTTTTAGTTTTATGCAACATGTTCACAGCAAGTTTTAGCATGTTGCTAGCATGTTTTAATACTTCTATCATGTTTTAGCAAATTACTGAGATTTCAAATTTAAGTTGGAATGTTTAAATTTGAATTTTTGACAGTTGGACTTTGAAGAGTCTTGGCTCATTTGAACAATCCATCAGTGTAACGTTAGATCTTTGATATTTTTGAGAGATTTGATCATCAATTTAAGGAAAACTAAGTCTGATCAGATAGAAAAGATACAGCATACAGTAAGTCAGAATAACCTGAAGGTCTGGCCTGAGTTTGGTCATGGCTTGGAAGCTCTAGGCTATATTAATGATGGTGGTTTTATTTCAGAGGAACGCTACATTACTGTATTTGAGTCCTTACTGGAGTGTTGACTGTATTGTGTAACCAAACTCACACTCATGAATTTTCAGGTCTTGCAACCATCTCATTTCTGCTGTGAGAACTAAAGCGTATTGGACAAGTTAACTTTTTGTGTGTGCGTTTGTAGCATTATAAATGTTAATTAGTTTTATTTTTATTCTTTTAAATATAATTAATCTTAAGTTTACTGTTGAACCACTGTGCTGAGGCAAATGTGACATTTCAGCCAATTCCTCACACAAAAACTGGTTTTGGAAAAACATAAGGGTAAAAAATGACACCAGTTTAATTTCGGGATGAACTGTTGTTTGGGAAGAATCTAAATCTCTTAAAGCGGCTTCCAGGTTGAGCAGCTTTGAACCAAAGGTGGTTGTTATTGAAGGGATTTCATCTTTGATTCTGTTGCCCTGTCTCAGGCTTTGGAAGGTGACTCTCCTGACCAACTAATGCAGCAGACCCAGAACCTGCAGTACGCCTACGCGCCCAACATGGGCCAGCCATGGGTACTGACACGCCCCTCTTTCCTCCCTGTCTCCATTTCCTGCTCTGCTACTGACGAGTCCCCAATCAGTCCTATGTCCTTCCCTTTTTTCCACCCTCCTGTTTTTCTCTTCCTCCAGGTTTAGCGTTAATTTCACCTCATTTCCAATGATTCTGCCTTTATGTGGACTCTTAAATAAATTGTCATTGAAATAAAGAATGACAGCCATTTTGGAAAGCGATAAATGTGGGGAAATCCACATTTGAACAAAATGGCTGGTTGTTGCAGAGCTTATGCACTGTCATTGTCTTTTGTGTGGGCATTTAGATGTTGTTTTTGTGTGTGGTACATCATTGTTGGTCACATTGTCACTTGTCTGCTTGGCTTTTTCTCCACCCCCTTCTCCAGATTGGTCAATTACTGACTGATCCTTCAATCTCATTAGAATATCATTCTCTCTCACAGTGTTGGTGGCTGCATCATCATCCTCGTCATCCTCATCTCCATTATCATTGTTTTTGTTCTTAAGGGTACTGTTGTCACGTCTGCTGTTTGTGCGCTTCATCTCCATTTATGATGTATACAATGTTCATTTTCTTGACATCAAAATCAATATACGCTATTGTTAAAAAGTGGGGGTCACTAAGATGATTATTAATAATAATAATAATAATAATAATAATAATAATAAATAATTAGTGGTGCTTGCCAAAGGCAAAGCATCACTATTATTATCTCACATACTTATTATTATTCTTATTAGTGGTGCTTGCCAAAGGCAAAGCAT
>JAFVLL020042177.1:69890-96400 GCA_021397915.2 Tor tambroides
ATCGCAGACATGACCGCTCAGGTGACCAGCCCATCTGGCAAAGTACACAAGGCTGAGATCATGGAGGGAGAAAACAACACATACTGCATTCGCTTCGTGCCCACGGAGATGGGTGTGCACACGGTCAGTGTGAAGTATCAAGGTCAACATGTCCCCGGATCCCCCTTCCAGTTCACTGTGGGTCCTCTTGGAGAGGGAGGCGCCCATAAGGTCCGTGCAGGAGGCCCAGGATTAGAGAGAGCAGAGGCGGGTGTACCAGGTATGAGGTGTTGGTTTGTCTTTACATATTCTGTCAAATTAGTTTTAGTAGTCACATTTTGGCAAAATTTCATATGCACTTTCAAATCAAGCAGCTTTCTGTTGGTCAACATGGCATTAACAACTTGAGCCCACTGCAAAATCTATGTTGGGAGATCTTTCACATTCAAGCGCAAACCCTGATTGTGTGGAATATGATTGAAAAGATTGGATTTCACCCACACAAATTTGCAGAACAATGATAAATGTGATCTTAATGCTTCATGTTTTCCCTATGTGCAGCTGAGTTCAGCATTTGGACCCGTGAAGCAGGAGCTGGTGGTCTGTCCATTGCGGTTGAGGGACCCAGCAAGGCAGAGATTGCATTTGAAGACCGCAAAGATGGATCCAGCGGTGTCTCCTACATTGTCCAGGAGCCTGGTGAGGCTTTTGTTCTGGATTCTACCTGTTCATCTTTATGGTAGGCTATAAGTGTCTAAGCTGACTGGTCTCCATCCATTTCAGGCGATTATGAAGTATCCATCAGATTCAATGATGAGCACATCCCTGACAGTCCATTTGTGGTACCTGTGGCCTCACCATCTGATGACGCCCGCCGTCTCACTGTTGCCAGTCTTCAGGTGAGGCTTCGAGAAAGACAGACATTTGTCCACCCAAAACAACTCCAAGTCAACCCTTGGCACAGCAGCCACAATGACCGTGAAAACATTCTCACATTAAACAAATCAAACTTAGCTTCATGTCATGGTACCATCACAAATACAGGAAAGGAGAGGTAAATGTCATACTGCACCACACATGCTCTCACATACATGCACACTTTTGATAACTGCGTAAAGAGTAGATCTTTTACTTCAACCGTCGATAAATAGTCAAAATATTGCATACATGCCATACCAAAAAGGCCAGTTATCAGTTGCTGCTGTGTTCATGGGCTGCGCTGGGGTTTCTGGGATACTGAAGGACTGTTTGTATTTCTCGTGCCTTGTCCTAAAGGCTCCCAACAGCCCTGCCACCAACACAGATGAAAATGATAGGCTAAAGGGTTAAAGAGGGCAAAAGAGGCTTGTTTGTCTTTCTATTGTGACTTGAACTATTTCCTTTTGTGTATTGCTGGGGGTGGAGGGCTTTCATTTCTTGGTCTCTCAAAGCCTCTCTCTTTAACCCTGTTAGCCTGAAGGTAAGAGATGTAGAGTGTCGTATTAGGCAAGGGGTTGTCGCATGTTTGTAGTGTCAGACTTTTACGCAGTTTCTGATCCTTGGTTGAGTGTGGCAGTGTCATGTTAATGCAGGAGTCTGGATTAAAGGTGAACCAGCCGGCCTCTTTTGCTGTGAGCCTAAATGGGGCCAAGGGAGTCATCGATGCCAAAGTTCACAGCCCATCTGGAGCACTTGAGGAGTGCTGTGTTACAGAGATCGATGAAGGTAATGATGCGTTGAAGGTTTGACTGTGTTTTGCGTTGTATGCTTGCATTTCAAAATGAAACCCATTAAGGCATTTACATATTTTTGGAAATGAAGCATCCAGAATAAAGATTAAGAGCTTCAAAAAGGACTTTTAAATGATATTACTTGATTACCTCAAGGCTACCACATGTAATGTTGGTGCCAAAATTGGCAAAAGTAGTTCTAATTTATCTTCAACTGCTTTCTTCTCACCGCCTTTCCTCACAGATAAGTATGCTGTGAGATTCATCCCCAGGGAGAATGGGCTGTACCTGATAGATGTGAAATTCAATGGTTCTCACATCCCTGGAAGCCCCTTCAAGATCCGTGTTGGTGAAACTGGCCAGGCTGGAGATCCAGGAATGGTGTCTGCTTATGGAGCTGGTCTGGAAGGAGGCACCACTGGTACAAAGAGCTTTAGATATCGTGTATCATGTGATCTTTTGTAGTTGTCAAAGTGTGCAGCTGAGCTAAACTGACCGTACACCACCACCTTCTCAGGATCTCCATGTGAGTTCATTGTGAACACAAGTTCAGCAGGCCCAGGTGCTTTGGCAGTGACCATCGATGGGCCTTCCAAGGTGAAGATGGACTGTCAGGAATGCCCAGAAGGCTACAAGGTCACCTACACACCTATGGCACCTGGAAACTACCTAATTTCTATCAAATATGGTGGACCATACCATATTGTTGGCAGCCCGTTCAAAGCTAAAATTACAGGTATGAAAGCTTTTTTTGTTTTATCTTGGTATATTTAAATATTTGTTTATAACTACTAGAACTTGTTGCTTTGTTTTTGTCAAATTCAATGTGTTATGGTATCTAATTGGTGGTGGACAGAAACTGTTGTTGTGTGTAATGTCAAATGTGTCCTTTGCAGGCTCCCGATTGGTCAATAGCCACAGCATGCACGAGACTTCATCAGTACTAGTCGACCCTGTGACCCGCAGTGTGACGACCAGCCAGCAGGCCGCGCCAGGCTGGGGCAGCTCCGACGCCAGTCGTGTAGTTGCCAAGGGTCTGGGACTCAACAAGGGTTTCATAGGACAGAAGAACACTTTCAGTGTGGACTGTAGTAAAGCAGGTACGAATTGGCCAGAAATTGATCAATTAGCCATTCAGTCGGTTTCTGTTAATTGCAAAGATTTGAGACCATATTTCCATCAATCTCCACAGGGAGGAACATGCTCCTGGTTGGTGTGGACGGACCCAAAGTGCCCTGTGAGGAGATCTTGGTGAAACACTTGGGTAACCGTCTCTATAATGTGTCCTACCAGCTGAAGGAGAAAGGAGAGTACATCCTGGTGGTGAAATGGGGCGATGAGCACATCCCTGGGAGCCCGTATCACATCACTGTCTAACGGCCCTCCACCGAAACCTCCAGCATCAAATACATGAACACTGAAAACTCTCTTGTCCTTTTTATGATCCTCTCGTCCAGTATCTTCCTGCACCACTATTCAGCTTTCAAGCAAAAGAGGGATTTCAAAGAAGCACCTTGTCACTGTATGCCCATCATTTTTGGATCCTGTTACATTTGCTGCATTCAGTAATCCTTTAAATCAGAGGGTCCTGGTGGCTTTTGCTCCGTGTTTAGTTTGTTACTGATCTAGTCTCTAACACAGAGTAGCTGCTAGTATGTTTTGCCTGGTTTAGGAGACTGCTAAACTGCTAGTAACCATTGCTAGAAGCAGGAGAAATATAGATGTGATTCAGCCGCTTGTTTAACACAAATTTGTTTTCATTTTACTTACCATTGGGTGAAGTGGCGCTTAACCATAGACTGTCACGTAGACTGAATTAACACTGGTGCCGAAGCTCTGTGGGTCTGACCTTCTGTCTGAGTGTTTTGAATATTTTTTTTCAATCTACAGAGCTGCATGTTGCTTCCGTTTGACCATGAAGACATTTTTGAAAATGTCATTTAGGTGCCATTTAAAACCAGGATTGTGTGCCAAGTGATTTAGCAACCAAAGGGAAGTTGCATGGCAGAATAATGATGTTGACCATGTCATTTGGCTGAAGGTGTAATGAAAGGGAGATTTTTGATGCATACTGCTTGAGTTTATTGTTGGTTATGTGTAACGCACTTGGAAGTCGTAACGTTTTGCAAAACATCACTTATTTGCGCTCACTTTGTCAGCTCTTTAGCCTTTTGTGCTCCAATGTCAATGTATAATCAGTATTCCAGAATTTAAAAAAAAAGAAGAAATTAGTTGTCTAAAAATTAAAGTTTTGACTTGCAGTATTTTGATACACAAAGTTGTCTTAACTATTTTTCTGTCAAACAACGTGTAAATGGTTTTTTTTTTTTTTTTTTTTTTTTTTTTTTTTTTTTTTTTGTTTAACTTTGCTAGTATTTCATAGCCAAAGATTAAATTTCATCAATCATAAACTCTACATACCATCCAAGATTACCTTACTAGGAAATCAAAATTGCCAATTCTTTTATGAAATACTGTTTATTTTAAATGATTTAGCCATGCAAATCTTTTAATTCATGTGCTCTAGTAAACTAATCAAAAAATGATTGCAATAATGCCAAATTCAAATCTTGATCCTTTTTTCCCCTCGTTCAAGAAGCAATTTCACTCACAATGGGAAGAAAAAGTAATTACAACTGTTTGTTAATGTAAAAAAAAAATCAACTAAATATACTATAAAAAGACACCTAAACTGGCGCAAAAAGTAATACTACTACTACTACTGTAATTGCTTAGTTACTGATTCATCAAATCAGTTGTGGCTCCTGATGAAATCTTTTGAGTAATTCTAAATAAGGTTGACGCCCATGGCTGGCATGCAGCTGAGTCAAGACCGTCAAGATACTCTACATAAGCAGCTGTACTCTGTCCATAAAAGGTATGACATGTCCAGTGTCATAACTATAGTTTCCAGGGCCCTGGATCTGTTTATTCCTGCAGGCCTCTCCTTGTGAGGCCCCTGTTGAGGAAAATTTTGACCACCTTGTGACGGCCTTTACGTTTACTTTGATTTGAATAAATATGATTTGACTGGCTTTTTCCACACGAAAAGTAATTTACACAGGTATCACAAGCAGCTTAAGCGATTTAGTATGAAAGGAAAGAGCTTCCCTTCAGAGAAGCGTAACAGTGAATCACGTTATCGCTGTCTGTCCCTGACAACGCGAAAACAAACAGTTTGGGTTTTCTCCTAGTTGCAATGTCGCCCCACAGCGGTAGAAATGTGCATTGCATGTGTAGCACCTGCGTACTCCAACGCAACACTGTACTGGACCAGTTCTAGGTTTACACTGCAAGTCTTAATGCACAGATCCGATTTTTTGGCCCGTCTGTTTACATTCACTTTAGATACGACTGGTATCCGATATCTGTTTACATTTTGTTTTAAATAAGTATAAATAGTTATAAATAAATAAATTAGTTTAGTGCAGTGGATCCACTTGTATTTGATGATCTATTAAGGCTGCTGTTTTTTAATTAACTTTTTTTTTCCCTACAGGTAAGACAAGTTCATCAAACTCAAAATAATCACGTTATGTCATGACATAAAACACAAAGTAAAACAATATACAATCTAAATGTCTGTAGCACTTAAATTAAATTCTATTCAGTTGTGATGTAGTTCAGTTCAATTGTGTGGTGTAACGTAGTTCAGTTCAATTCAATAATAATAATAAAAGAATAAAAAAAAAAAAAAACTGGAAGAAAAAGAAAAAATGTTCCCGGAGAAAAAATAAAAATAGGAGAGAAAGGTTGATGTCCTGTTCAATCCGTGATCCAGTGAGTTTACCGACAATCCAGCGCGTGTAATGGGTCTCTTTGCAGATGAAACGTAGTCAAATGAAGATAAAGCTGCAGTCTGGATTCGTCACAGAGGAGTTTTTTTTTTTTTTTTGTGCTTAAAAAAAAAAACCCCTGACCAAAACCGATGCCTTCTAATTCAAACAAGTTCCCTTCAGGTCCGCGATCAGGTATGTATAGGCCTTTATCACACTTCCGCGTTCGAAAAGCGGAAGATTCAAATAGTAGCGTAAAAGAACTTCCGCTGTAGCCTCTATCAATGGCTGTGCCCATAGCACGGCATTGTTGTGGATTATTTATGTAGAATTCAGCACATATACGTCTTCTAAAGACACCAATCTCAGTTTACAACAATTAATTGAGTATTATGAAACGAAGGAATGTGTTGTCACGATATCCCGATGCGTATTTCGTGACTTAAACAGGAGCGCGCGAGGCATACTGTATGTGTATAGGCAATTCTTCACTTCAGTCTGATCACCTTATTTCATTACAGAACAGCGAGAAAACTATACAAACAACATATCACATTAATAAGCATTAGAATTAGTCAAAGCTTAAAACATTAATTATGACTAAAGGCTGTATAGCAGGATTAAATTAAAGGTTTAGGGCAAACTTGTATTAAACATAATGCTTACATTTTTTCACGCGCTGACTTTATGATGCAATCCTTTACAATTGCATCAGATTGAAGTTGTTCAAATAAAGAAATATTTCCAGCCCATAGACGATAATTAAAAATAAGTTTGATCATCTTAATCGAGTTATATTCTCCGTGATTACGTGCAACGACTGAATATCATTATACTGTGAACAAGAGCGGGAGGTTAATCACAATAAGTATAATTCAAAAATAAACAAAATAACATTAAAAATAAAATTAAATCAGTCCGAGTATAGAGTGGTGGAACTATGATGTCACTTTGTAGGCGAAAACCCGGAAGCGAGTTAGCATTTTAGCACTTCCGGTTCCATCGTCCCAGAGTCAATGGGTTTTTTGAATGGTTTTTTGAATCCCTTAAATAAGGTCCGTGGTTCACACAAGCTCAAGATACTTTCACGTTTTATTCTACGACATAAAACACACCAGTTACACCCCACTCGTGATTTTTTTTAAGTTGTTACGTTTCTTAAAAAAGACGGTTGCTAACAAGTTGCTAAATGGGACTACAGGCGCTGTCGGAGACATTACACGTCATCACGCCGAACAGTTTATCAATTTACAGTATTTTCCAGTTGTAGTATAATTTGTAATTCAATTAATTTTAGAATAACCAACGAATAGTTTCCCGCATTTTATATTGTTGTTCGACAATGTTTTTTCTTTTGCTTTGCCCCAAATGCGACACATGTCTTTGAGGGAAGATGCTCGCTTTATCGCTTACTGATGCAGAGACTCTTTAATGCACCGTAAGGTAAACTCATATTACGATTATTACATGTAAATACATTTTGCCGCTTTATTTGGTGAAAGTGAAACTTTAATGATGCATAGTGCTTAAAGCCACGTTAAAATTCATGTTTACGGCCACATGAAGTCATGTTAGAAAGCATATAGATTGAGGATTTTCAGAAGCAAGGATAAATAACATTTTGTGTAACCAATTCTAACAAAATGAGAGAGCTGAAATGTGGTACTTTTGTTCACTAAAATAAGTTTAATCTTACCATATCCAAAACCTCGCTCATACTCTGCTGTTATTTCATCAGGATTAAACGCATGGCGATACGTTTTTAATTCATATTAATCAAGGATTTACTGACTTTTTAAATTTATCCTTATTTGAAATGTGTTGTGAATGCGTGTTTGCTGTCCTTTAGTTAAGGTTATTTAATTTATTCTATACTATTTATTACTAATGTCTCATTTCAGTTTTAGTTTTAGCCTAGTTTTGTATTTATTCCAGTTTATATGAAAAGGTTCATGTAGCGTGGATTAAAATTATATACAGAGTAACCTTTTCAATTAGCCATGTTGGCAATAAGTTTGAGAGTTGTTTATATCGTAAGGTATGATTGTTGAAGCGCGAGTGACCGTGGTGCTGTTCGTTTATAGCCCAAGTTTAGCTTTCAGTTCCTTGGCGCTTTTTATTTAGGCTTCAAAATTGTCAAAGTTATATTATTTTGTGAAGATTATCTCGATGGACAAAACGTGTAAGTTTCATGAACTATGACTGAACACAGAGCTTATTTTTTGCGATAATCCAAAAGCCTATGGAAAAATCCTATTGGCTTTTTGTTGAGGGAACCAGTTTCATGCTAACAGCCGATCCGCCTACAAAGTGACGTCATAGTTCCCCACTCTATTCCTCTTCATTAATCTGACTGTCAGCGCTGACAGTCGCGTTGCTCAGATAGGCTCATGTTACACATTAAAATGAAGGATGACATGATACATGGTATGGAATCGGTATAAATACGCAGTTTTAACATTGACGTTTATTGCGTCAATGTTCAACTAAACTAAATTAGTTTAATTTTCTTCACAAAACTGGCGTCTGTCCATTGACAATAAAGCAGGCGGAAATTCCTTTACGCTACTAATCGGAGCCGGATGTGACGACACGCGGACTGTGATAAAGGCCTATTGTTTTTGTTCTCTTTTGGTTTCTTAAAATCAACTTTTTGATGAATTATTTCATTCATTAATATCTTTAATCTTTCCGTTTTCTCTCTCTCTGCCGTTGCTTTCTGGTTTGACGCGCGCGAGCGATTCCCTTAAAGGGGAAGCGTCTATATATTCCTAACAGACATGTTTTCATTCAAATTCCCTATAGACTCTTAATGAATAGTATATTTCAGTCTATTTATTTATTAACTATAGTGTATTATGTTTATCTTCATATTATTATATTGTGAATCAATGCAGTTATGTAATCAGCTACTCATTTTAAACCATATATTAATGTGGGTTACACATGTCTGGACGGGTCACCCAAAAATTAGAGCTGTCATCATCATCATCATTTCTAATCACACTCATGTCGTTCTGAACCAGTATTTCTCTTTTTCTGTGAAACACAGAGCAAATGTAGACTATTGTTTCATTAATGATTTTTTTTTCCATAAAATTGCAATGATTGGACTGAAGAGTTCAAGCTTCAAAAAGGACCCTAATTTATTTTTATTTATAAAATAAATATTTTTCAAATAATACATGTTTTTGGATTCAGTACAGTTGCAATTACAGTACCGTTCAAAAGTTTGGGGTGAGTAAGTTTTTAAAAAATGTTTTTGAAAGAAGTTTCTGATTCTCATTATGGCTGGATTTATTTGATCAAAAATACTGTAAAAATAATATTGTGAATATTACAATTGCAATTTTTAAATATTGTATTATATTTTAAAATGTAATTTAATCCTGTGATGGCAAAGCTGAATTTTCAACAGCCATTACTCCAGTCTTCAGTGTCACGTGATGCTTCAGAAATCATTATAATATACTGATATATGATTAGTTACATTGAACACTGATTTGGCATTCGGAAAAAAATATATTTGTGGAAACTGTGATACGTATTTTTCACAATTCTTTGATGAATAGAAGAAAGAAAAAAAACTGTATGAATTTGAAATGGAAATCTTTTGTAACAATATAAAAGTCTTTACTGTCAATTTTGATCGTTTTGAAAAAACATTCTTTTTTATTATAATTATTATTAATTTTTTTTACAATATATTTCTTGCTTTTCTTCAGACTGTATTTATGGGTCTTTATACATTAGTACGTTATGTTATTGTAAACGGCGCTAATTTTGTCGCTTAGCACAACATTTTGCTTTCAGTGAGTTAAATTTAAAAAATAAAATAAAATAAATGATTGTTAAAAAAAAAACAAAAAAAAAACACGCCTAGTGAACACGCCTAGTCACTGCGAGGCGTAAGGAAGTGATGCGTGTCTCCTCCTCCAGCGCGCGACACGCCCAGCTCAGGAAAGCTCCTTTTTAACGTCCAGGGATTGCTAAAGGTAATTCAATTATGACAGTTTTTTATTTTTAAACATAAAAAATGTATATGTAGGCGACAAAATACACGAAACGATTGCTATTGCTCATTCTTCTATCCTAAGTCATGCTAAATGCGCTGTTGAAGTTGTGTCAGTGGTTTCGCTTGCTAGCTCGATCGAAGAAATCCCTTTACTCTGAACTTTTGTTCGCCTGAAAAAGGCTTTTGTGGTCCTTTTCTCCCAAATGCTTTCGCTTTAATCTGACAGAAGATGCCATGTTCGCTTGATCTTTGCGTTGGACGTTTCTTTTGTCCAGAGTAGCTCTCAAAGTTTACAGCTGTTGCAGGCTGCACATGTGAGACATTCAGCCCCAGATGTTATAGCAGTCTGACACTGAAGTACCTTTGTTTATTTTTACGCAGCGCTGGTTGTTGTATCTCTCTATGAGAGATTGATTTTGTTCTTTCAGACTCTCTTTAGAGATAAAATAATCTTGTTTTACGGTTTTACGTTACTTTTCTCAGTCAACCAGTAGGCCTACTAGTTACCTACATGCTCGAACATTATTATGAGTCATCACAGCTTTAAATCTTAAACCTTTAGATAAATCCTGTTGTTGCAGATATGTCCTCATTAAGTGGAAAATCTGATAAGGAGATCGGTCAGCTCCTGGATGAATATGGCATTAAACATGGACCCATAGTAGGTATGTAATAATAAGCCTTTAGTCTTTTAGAATAAGTTGTAACATAATAGTTATAAAAAATATTATGAAATTTAAAATAAGTGTGTAAAAATAAAACGTTTTTTATTTAAAACATTTCATTTTGTAGTTTTTTTTCTCATTTTTTATTCATTAAATTTAGCATTAGCTCAGGAAAGCATGTTAGAGCATGTTTTTTGTCAATGATTGTGGGGAAAGTTGTGCTGTGATTTAATGGTGGTTTTGTTTTTGCAGACTCCACACGGAAGCTCTATGAAAAGAAACTGAATGAAGCCATGACCAAAAAAGCTAAGCCTTCCTCGTCTGACAAGACATACTACCGAGAAGAACGTAAGGCTTCTCTTAAAAAAAGAAAGAAAAAAGAGACAGGCTTTGACATTCCTCATATTTAAGGTGTAGAATTACACTTGTAAAATTTGCTTTTGTTTTCACAGGGGAGGAAGTGGAATATGTTACCTATCATCAGCCCGTAAGTAAAAACTGAACTTAACTTGAAGGATAACTGCTCTATTATAATTATTATTATTATTATGCCATTTTTCAAATTCGGCAGCCACAACTGAGCATATACGATGGATCTGGTGATGTGTAAGTAGCTTATTTCATTTTCCTGACTATGGTATGGGTTTTTTTCTGCAGATCTTAAAAAGTCTTAATTTGCCTTTCCACAATTTAAGGCATTAAAAGGGTCTTGAATCAGAGCAGAAAGTTTTAAATTCATAAAGACATGGTTTGAAATTTTGCTTGCATTGCAGAAAATAAATACATTTCTCAGTATTTTTATTTCCCAATACAAATAATCTAAACATTCTCAAATCAGGATACATCAAAGTCTTGAGAAACTGAACAAAATTAAGTGAGTTTATGCTGTCAAAAGGATATGAAAACTTTTTCCATATTCTGTTTTTGTAAAATAACTGGAAGTTGTGTTTTCAAACTTTGAAGTTATACAACATTTTGACAGAACATACACAGAAAATAAACCTGCAGAAACCCTGATGTTAAAGGAACACTCCACTTTTTTTTGAAAATAGGCTCATTTTCCAACTCCCCAAGAGTTAAACAGTTGAGTTTTACCATTTTCGAATCCATTCAGCCGGTCTCCGGGTCTGGCGGTAGCACTTTTAGCTTAGCTTAGCATAGATCATTGAATCTGAGTAGACCGTTAGCATCTCGCTCAAAAATGACCAAAGAGTTTCAATATTTTTCCTATTTAAAACTTGACTCTTCTGTAGTTACTAAGACTGACGGAAAATGAAAAGTTGCGATTTTCTAGGCCGATATGGCTAAGAACTATACTCTCATTCCGGCGTGGGTGCAGCAGGCGCAATGATATTACGCAGTGCCTGGAAAATGAGCCTGTTTTTAAAAAAAAGTGGAGTGTTCCTTTAAGCAGTAATCTGAAATAATAACTTCTATCAGAATGTCTAGCAGAGATCACAAATATCCTTGTATGCTTACAGTAATTGTATATGTGTGATCTCTCCCCAGCACAAGGAGGTCAAAGGTCACCGATGCCGATTTTGCCCAGGAGTGAGATTCAGTTGTTCCTTTTTCATCTCATTTTTTAGCTTAAAGGTGGTTTTCATCGAAATGCTAACTGGATGTATGCCATCTCTCCACAGCATACGGAGGTCAAAGCTGACTGATTACAGAGATGAAGACTATAACAAAGAGTGCGTTTTTGTTTTTACAATATTATTTAACAGTTTTATCTTATTTTTGTCTTCTCCTAAAATATGTTACTACAATGTCTCTATAATACTATAATATACTTGAAAATAAATGAAATGTCCTTCCTGTCTATTTTGAAGGCCCATTATCAGCCCAACTCGCTCGTCCTATCAGAGTTCTTCTCGGCCAGGCCCGTCAGTCTCCAAATCCATGCAGCGTGTTCAGTCCAGTCCAGACACCAGCAAATCTGGAGGTGTGCCGGGCTGGCTTCGTGTCTTGGTGTTTCTTATCATTGCCGTGTTTCTTTATTATGTGTACACATGTATGGAGCCTGCAGAGGAGACCCCATTTAAAAGCATTAAGTAGAGGAACATTGAGATGTTTTAAATATGTTCATCAGCCCCAAACGGAACCAATTCAGTACAAGAACAACCAAAAATATAGCCTGGAATAAGAGCAAATAATATTCTGTGTGAGTACAGATTGTGAGGTTTAGTACCAGTTGTCGTACAACCATAAACGGGTGCATAATGTGTAAAGTTTTGTCCGAAAACTTGCTTTGTACATTTTTATAATCAGTCAGGTACAGGTGTGGAAGACTATCCATATTAAGAAAATTCAGATTTTTTTGATCATTGGGGCATTTAAGTGTCTTTAAAGCTTATTTTCTCATGAATTGTATGTAAAATCCTTTTGCTGTGGCCATGTATTTAGCGCTTGTGTTCATGTGCCATTCTGTAGCGCACTATTTGCTACACTGTTCCTATTTGCTGTTTTCAGTGTTAAACCTTTTTAAAATAAATTCTAAGGTGCTGAATTTAAAACTAAAGAGATTTGAGCAATAAAGTACACAAGCGTTTGCTAATTTGTGAATAATAGTTACAGCTAAAGGCCATTGTTGGGCACAATACAACAATCCCTTCAGCTAAGATTATATTCACAATATAATAAGCTTTAAGTGCCTTATTTCTATGGAAAATTATTAAGGGTATAAATTTTTTATTAAGCAAATTTCATTCATTACTTTCCTCTTGCTGCTTGTCCCTGACATTTAAACACTACCAAAATGCTTTTTTAAAATGTTATATATATAGTGTCACCAAAAGGTGTTTTTTTTTTTACAACCTAAGCCACACATACAATGTGTGAATATCATTGTTATAATTGTTACTAGATAACTCAGTGCAAAGACGTTTAAACTAAAGCATTTCTCATTTTACAAAGCGATTGAACATACAAAACTGTCCAAACACTTCTTAAATTTCCAATGTTGTACTGTCTTTAAAAAAAATGCCACTTGATTTGAAATATCTAATAAAATGACATTTGTGCAAGATTTTTTCATGTATATATTGACTTTATGAAATCCTTTGACCAAAAAAAAAAAAAAAAGGTTTACTTAAAAGTTTTCAGCTGTATGGCTTCCACATGTGTAAAGGCTTCTGGTACTGTTTAAAGGCTCTAGGAGAGACACAGCAGATGTCTGGTAATATTGTGAAGTCTTTTTAGTTCTTGTATGCAGTCAATGAAGAGAATAAACAGTAACATAAATTCAACTAAGGAAATTCAGTTTGAAGAACATCAAATTACACATTTACTCTGATATGAGTGCTTTATCAAAGTGAAGGTATCCATAAAAACATCAAAAACCATACATGATAATATCTGGATGGATCAAAAGGATGGCAGAAAAAAGTTTTTGACAATTACAGTCAATAGTAGCAACTAAGTTGTTTGGTGAAAGTATAAATAACAAAACTTGTGTGTAAATATATGTGAACAGTCCTTCTTCCAGCCTTCATGGACAATTATATATCACTTATAAATGATTAAATACAAAGTCAATAGTAGTTATTAAGACTGATGTGGTTTGGAATTGGTAATGTTCTTGGAAAAAAATATGACCAGAATATCAACTTGCCTAATAATTCGGCACACAGTGTAGATGTCCAGAGAAAAATATTCATGATTTTGAATTCAATTAATGATACATTACAGTTTGAAAAATTCCTGCAGATTCTGTAAAGTCTGGAAAATAACAGTGTCATTCGCTAATGAGACTCTGCTCACCCTCCAGATTCAAATCCCAATGCTGTTATGATGATGTTGATAAGAACAGTAAAGAACACAAAAACAGTGGCCATATTATTCATTGTGTTAAGCCTCGGCTGTTTCTTTACATCATTCAGGTCATACTTCACTAAAGGGAACAGCAGAAAACACATGGTTACATGAATGAAACTACAGCAGACAAAAAAATCCTTCCAGAAATAACTAACCAATGAAGATGAGCAGGAGGCCAACAATGACCTGCAGTGAGATGGACAGAGAAATCAGACCGATGAGAGGAACGTAGAAGCGGTGCTGTGCTCCTGAATGTAGCACTGTCTTCAGCTGAGAGGAGTTGGCCATCAGAAGAGCCACATCCAGCATGCTCTGCGCTGCACTCTTCTTAGTAGCGTAATGATTCATGTTGAAGCGACGCTGTGCGTTCCCTGCACCAGGAGCCTGACAGGGAGTGAGTATAACATTCATTGGCCTGTCCACTCAAGATCATGTAATTAGGAAATAGAAAAGTAAGTAGTAAGACAAATGTGAACGAGCATAACTCATGAAAATTCTTCAGAAAGAAAATGTAATAATGTAACAAATGTTTAAATCTGACACATTTAGGCTGAAAGATGTCTGTTCTTCAAGCAAGTCAAGTTCTGTCCACAGGACAGTATCATTGACAGCTTAAGCAAATATGAAACTTCACACAGCACTGCTTGTACACACAACTGAAGGACCTTCGCAACAGAAGTATGAGCATCACTTAGGTGCTATCGAGGGGATGTTGTCTTGTGGATAGTCTGCTTGCGTGTAACAAAACCAGATATTTAAACTAATTCATATAAAGCATATATTATTGCCTCACTTTGGAGCATATTTAACAAACAGGAAAAAGATGAGAAAGCAGACATCTATTACTCACCTCTCCGCTTTGATTATGGTCTTGATTCTCCATTTTCTCCAGGTTTTGTTTAGCAACAGAAATGTTTACAGAAAGCTCACAAACATAATAGCTCAGCCTGAGAAGTGTTTTACACAAACTCCTGGCTCTCTCCAAAAGATGTGCTTTTAAACATTGAGAGAAAGACCCTCCCATTAGTGTCACCAATGTGTGAACAGACTTCAGTCTTTAAGACTTCAAAATTTAACTCTAAGTTTACACAAATGTAAATGATCTATAAACTAAAAACAGCTTGTGTTTCTAGAAGGTGAGTCTTTATTTAAAAAAAAAAGAAACAGGTCATGACATATGATTGCAAATCAAACACTGGCACATTTGTGTTTGCTACTGTACATACTAAATCACAGGCTTTTGTAAAGAAAGAGGATTATAGTTTATAGCCGTTTAGGAGTATTCTATTAGAAGGCAGTTTTATAAGTGAAATGCTTATTGCTCAATGTCTTGGAGTTCAAAAACTTTGAAAAAGTTAGTTATTTATTCCTAGTATAAAACTGCATAACAGTACATGGCACAGAGATGTTATAAACCACAAAGTGCTATGGGAACAGTCTTGAACATGTAAATAAGTGGTCTGATTGGTTATGTTTGACACTAATTAAAATCCAAGCTGTAGGTTATAGATTTCTGCTTAGTCCTTGAGGTTATGATTGGTGAAGGGAGAGAAAAGCCACATATCTCTTCTTTAGCTCCTCCAACCGTTCAGCTAAAAAAAAAAACAAGCATGTTATTTAGAAGTTTGTGCATAAAATTTCACTCAAATCCAAGATATCACTCACGCAGCGTGTGCTTCTCCCCTTTAGACCAGTACCGCTTGTCTGTCTGCAGCTGTTGCACGGTTTGTGTGAGAAACGATGAGGTTTCAGACAGCTGCTTAAGAGCCTCCAGCTCCTGAAACGTAAATGAAGAATATGCAAAACATTTGTATTTGAATATGAAAAATATATACAAGGGCTGACCAGAGAGTATCCAGCCATGTAATTCAAAACTCTCTTCATGCTTTTGCAAAAGTACTGTATTTCCCCAAGAATCCTTTGGGTACACTTGCAAAAGGTTAGCATTCTCTTTTGCATTTCTTAGAATAAACTGGATTCTTTCACAAAACTATTGCATTCCGCCAAGAAGCTTTTGCATTTGCTCCTATAAAAACATGCAAACTCAGAATGGATTACAGGTATTAATGTTCAGTTTCTTGCACAGACCAATGATTTTGCTTCATAAGACCTCAATATATTGTCAGGGGCCATAGGTATTCAATTTTGTGTCCCCTAATTTGTTTTGGTTTTTTGACTCTCAAAGTGACTGTAGCCATTGACTTGTATTTCATGCATTACCAAGGATCATGATTTCAGCTACAAAACAATAAAAATAAAAATCTTTGCCGTTCTCTTTAAGTTACTGCAGATAAATGATGTAGGATGCTTTACCGTATTACAGGTGTGCAGGAGCTGATGTACGGACTGAAACACAATAGTGCCAGAATTGAGGGCCGGAGGGGTTTTTTGGCAGTACGCCTTAAAGTCTGCGTTGTAGATGTGTCCAAAAGCCGTCATGAGCTGAGACATGTCTGAGATGGCCACTTTCAGGGCACAGGGGGACAGAACAGCTGCCGCACCTGACTGTAGGAACTCACACTGAGGAACAGAGAGGATCATGATATTATTATAGAAACCAAACACATTATATCATATGTGAAAAACGGCACATGATGGTCCCACCTCTTTGTGGAGCTCGTCTAATGTGCTCTGCGTAGACTGCAGCAGCGCCATGGCCTCTGTCAGGCTTTCTTCTCCATGACTTCCTAGTCGGGAATGTTGATCACTCCTTCAACGGCAGTACATAACAACCGTGTTAAAGACAACAGTTGAAAACTTACATGGGTCCATAACAATCATACAAACCTGTTTAAGAAATCACTGGGTTTACGGTGTTGTTTTCCGTTGATTTTGTTGTGAGCTGACTGTGTGCATATTAGATATTCACGGATATGCGCAGGCCACGGGTTGCAGACTGGATTCAGGAGCATATCCAGGTCTGATAAGTGATCCTGAACCATTAGCTCCCGAAGAAGATCATCGTTCCTCACACTCTCATCACCAGAGGATGAGTTCTGCCTACATCCATCAAAACAAACAACACAGAAACAAGACCACATTAAATTATTGCAGGGGCTTAGGAGGGCAGGACTCAAGGTTGATGTTAAATCAATGTTACAAAAATCTGCAAAAGGCAAGATACCTAGAGTTTATGGAGGAGTCTGCTTGAATGACCATTAGAAGCTGCTCCAGAAACCTCAGCTGCTGTAATGGTGGTGCAAGACCCTGAAAATAGAACAGACACAACAGGACACATTAATTCATTCTGTTTTAGATAATACATTTAAAATGATTAGATAAGAATAGCTGTTCTTAACCAAGTATAAATCTGTCCCAAACATTTTTGCTTGTTCAATCATGTTAATAAAATTTTCAACAGTGTTGCTAAAGGTGCATGTGAAACTGAAAAGATCAAAAACATTTCAGAGTAATCTCTATTCTGCTCTTTACATAAAATCCACTAGACAGTATAAAGATTAGCATTGTATAACTTCATACCTTGATTAAATTCTGGTCATTAGCTTTGCATAACATCATTTCATAACCAAACCGTGCGAGTTCTGTGTGCGAGAAAGTACAACAAAACAATAAGCATATATAACCATATATTGAACAATAAGCATAATAAAATAACAAAACAATTTGAAACAGAACAGATCGAGCTTTTGTTGGATCTTCTCTTTGCAAATAAATAAATAAATAAATAAATAAATGTGACCCTAGACCACAAAACCAGTCTTAAGTCGCTGGGGTATATTTGTAGCAATAGTCAAAACTACATTGTATGGGTCAAAATGATTGATTTTTCTTTTATGCCAAAAATCATTAGGATATTAAGTAAAGATCATGTTCCATGAAGATATTTTGTAAATTTCCTACAGTAAATATATCAAAACTTCATTTTTGATTAGTAATATGCATTGCTAAGAACTTCATTTGGACAACTTTAAAGGTGATTTTCTCAATATTTTGAATTTTTTGCACCCTCAGATTCCAGATTTTCAAATATTGTATCTCGGCCACATATCGTCCTATCCTAACAAACCATACATCAATGGAAAGCTTATTTACTCAGCTTTCATATGATGTATAAATCTCAATTTTGAAAAATTGACACTTATGACTGGTTTGTGGTCCAGGGTCACAAATATTAGAGTAACAGATATACTTATGCAAAACTGAAACAACTTACTTATTCTAACCTGTGCTTATTAAAATACATAAAAAAAAGTTAGCATAATTTTATCTCAATTAAATTACAATTGATCCTTATATAGAGTCCTTTAATGTCATCTAATGATTCTTGTTCTAAATATACCTGACAAGTTTTTGGTATATAAACTATTACACTGAAGGCATGGTGGGTGTCTTCTGTAAATCATGGTAAAAATGTACATAGTCATTATTTTATGCTCAGAAAGAAAACCTTTTTTCGTCTTTGACCCATACCAAAGATTACCTTGAACTAAATGCTCATTCTGAGTTGCTTTAATTGTGGAAAACTTCTCCTTTAGGGATGGACAAATGCTTTGTAAAAACAAACACACACACAAAGCAAGGCACTTTAGTATACAGATTTGCAAATTACACATTCGGCATCATTCTAATCATGTTTAATAGTGAATCATGCATCAGACCTGACACAAATCCACTTCAGGATGTCAGTCCTGTGTAATGAAGCAGAGCAGAGGAGCTCCTGCACACTATCTGGCTCCCGCAGGTACAGCCCATCCACCAGAGGACAGCCCAGACTCTGAGCAGTCAACACAACAGTTTCAACAGCCAATCTAGTTATTGTGTTATACTGACACTTTGGTCTGCTTTCGTGTATTTGTCAGCTCGCTAATCAGATACATATGCAGCATACATTGAGCCTGACAGAAAAAACGATAACGTTAACTAAACCAGCAATTATATCAAGTACTGTATTTTTTCTATTACATAAATGGTGTCCTGTGGACAAAAGATAATATCTTAAACTATATGTTATTTTAATTAACTAAACACTTACACAGCTGTTGTTAGCTCCAAAACTAGCAGCTAAGTTAGCAGCTCACAGACCCAAAACACTAACGTTACTACAGACCCAACACAGCCAGTTTTGAATTCGCGAAACAACAGAAAATGATTGAATGTGTCATTGTCTGTCTGTGGTGTGTCTATGAAGATGTGTAAACTACCTGAAGGGTGTTGAAAACTCGCATAGACAGCAGCTGCTCTTTTGAAATGCCCGCCATGTTGTTATTCCTGCAGCGAGTCCGAGTCTGTGCGTCAGCGTCATTCAGCGCACGCGGCGACAGCGACCCCCAGCGGCCACAAGCATATTACAACAAAACACAATCCACAGTAGGCTACTATAATAAACAGGATTATAATATTTACCTTGAGTATTATGTAAGGAATAATTGACGACGGGCCGTTGAATTATTAGAAAAATAATGCACACCCAAGGTGGGGATGCGTTACACCTCGGGTGTGCATTATTTTTCTAATAATTCAACGGTCCGGAGTCAATTATTCCGCTTATACTACGGTTGCCACACCTCAACACATCGATCAGATGATATATTTCAAGGGATTCGTCTGGTTTTTGTACTTAAATCGCTATTGTGAGTAGGATTATTTCTTCCGCATCTCATCCATCGCCTCCCTTGCTAATTCCAAAACGTCATTTCAGACCTAGTAACCAGTGTTCGAATTGTGTCAAAGCTCTTGGGGGGTCCCCCTAACCAGACCCCACCCCCATCCCCATCCCCCCACCCCCCTTCAAAAATAAATAAATAAAATTAAATAAATAAAACCTTATAAAATGATTCATATTTTTTGTCTTGTCCTCATTATCATTGAGAAAACCTAATTATAAGATAAAAGCTTATTTTATGATGATCAGTGAATTATGTGCACCAACCAATCACTAAGCAAAGAAGAATTAAATATCTAGCCTAGGGGTGTGCGATATAGACAAAAAATGATATCTCGAGGCAATATTTTGCTGAGTGTGTTGCGCTGCAGGACTGCCTTGGACAGCTGACTTCTAAAGTTTTTGATATTCTTCATATTCTGAGTGGTCAGTTCACAGCAGTAACAGAAATGAATCTTTTCCAACAAGTTTACTGTGATTTTTACCCTTTATGGACATTTTTACCTTTATAAAGCCTTTTTTTTCTAGAAGTGTACATTATCTTTTGCTCAAATTCTTTTAAGGGAAAAATGGGAAAGGGAAGTGGTGTGTGGCCAAGTATCGTGACCCATACTTGGAATTTGTCCTCTGCATTTAACCCATCCAAGTGCACACAGTAGTGAACATACACCTGGAGCAGTGGGCAGCCAATGCTGCAGCACCCAGGGAGCAGTTGGGGGTTTGGTGCCTTGGTCAAGGGTCTCACCTCAGTCATGGTATTGAGGATGGAGAGAGTGCTGGTTATTCACTCTCCCCACCTACAGTCCCTGCTGGACCTGAGACTCGAACCCACGACCTTTGGGTTACAAGTCTGACTCTCTATCCAGGCCACGGCTGCCCCGTTTAATCAATAAAGTAAAATAGAATAATAAGATATCTGGGGCTTTTACCAAACAAATAAAATCATTATCAACAAAATTCATCTTTGCAATGCAGAGGAAACACAGAAGCTGTATTTGAAGAGGCATTTAGATTTACACACTGTTTAGTGCAGGACATTAATGCATTTAACCTGCAGTTACAAATGCATAAATAATGTTTTAAAATTTTAATCCTAAAACGTTGAATACTGATATTTGAAATTATTTTAAAAAATTAAAAGGTACTTTAAATGTGAAATTAAAGCCGCCAGTAGGTGGCAGCAAGTCACTGTTAATAAGTGAGTCATTGCGATTGAACCGAATCATTTAAACGGTTGATTCATTCAGGAACGAAACACCGTCATGTTGCTCAGAGACGCAAAACAGCGCTGTGGCTTTGTTTGGAACCATTTTTATTGGTGAAATAGAGCAAAAATAGGCAATATGGTGTCTAAAACGTAAGTCTATTAATATCAACTTCTTGTTTATTGAACTGTTGTATAAAATCAATATCACATTTGTGATTTTTGTGGAAAAAATGGCACTCTTCGTGTGATATTGATTAGCTATATGAAATTATATAAATATCCACATTTTCTGCCCCATGTCTTGATTTCTGGGCGCATTCTAAATGCATTTTTTCAGAATGAATCATGCAGTGAAAGAATGCACTATATATGAGCACAGTCAGTCTAGCTAGTGTTTAAGCACTCATAACTCCTCTTATAATCTGTATGATAAATGAATCTCTTACTTTTATCGTAGGTACATCTGCATTTTATTGCTTATGATGAGGTTTCGCAAGTTTCAGTCTGAACAAAATTCAGCGATGACTAATCTGACCGCCTCTGATTGGCCACTGCATTCCTAAGCTCAACAGAATCGTGTGTGATTGGTTATGATGAGCAACGCTGTACATATGCGTAAAAATAAAATAAGATGTAACATGAGCAGGTCTAAATTTAATACAGCAATAGAATCTTTTTTATTTAATTTTCATTTTCACTAGTTTCATGTTTCAAGTATTATAGTTTTATTGAAAAGCCAGGGGACCCCCCCAAGTATATTTTTTGGGTGTTATGGGGGGTCCCTTAATGCTTATGGGAGGTCCGGGACCCCCCCAGCCCCCCCTCAATTCGAACTCTGCTAGTAACTGAGGTTTGAGCCGTTAACAGACAAATGCAGCTAATATCAAAGTTATGAGAGAGAGGGAGGGAGAGAAAGAGAGAGATTGAGCGTGCGTGAATTAGCCTATCTCTCTGAGATGAGTCTGTCTCTCAAAAGTGTTCGGAAGCAGCGTCCCTACTAGTGAAACTTTAAGTTCATTTATCTCACGAACAGTGCCGTTGTTATGTAGATTCGCTTGTGAGAAATGTCATGTTCTTTTCAGTTGCTAAACTATTTACTGACAAAGTCGTCAGAGCAGCGCTAACATTAGCGCGTATGTTTCCATGTGTGTAAACTGTGTGTGTGTGTGTGTGTGTGTGTAGCTGCGTCCCAAACGACGCACTATGTACTATGCACTTATACACTATGTACTATGCACATGTGCACCAAACTCATGTAGTATGAATTATATAAGGTTATTGTGTCATTAATAATCTGAGTCTGATAGCCCCACCCCCTTCGTGAGGTAATTAAAGCTGCGATAGTTGAGTGCATGAAGTGTCCAACATTGCACACTTCAGTTTTTCTGCTATTTATGTGCATCATCCGGCTTCTAGTGCACTTTTTATTTTTGGAATTTTCAGTGTGAAGACACTGCTCGCACTATTTATAATACTGCACAAAAATCAGGAACAGTGCATAAGTACGCATTTGGGACGCACCTTGTGTGTCTGTCTGTAAGGGAGAGAGAGCGGGGAGAAACAGAGTATGCTTTACGCAGATAATGGCACCACTGTGTGGCAAAACACGAATCATATGTCGCTTTTATCCCATTGCTGATTATATTTATGTGTTTGGCCAGTGTCAGCGGGTTTTGGTTATTTTGGTTGTTGTGGGACCTTTGAAATAACCAAATCATTTGGCTAAGTGATACGGAACTGTAATGCTGTCGAGCGTTCGGAATCCATGTTCACGCGGCATTTCTGAAAATAATTGCATTACCTTAGTGATAATAAATGCGACACTTTCCCGTGAGCTTAGTCTAACCCTGATCAAAACTCACCTACCTGTGATTTTCTAATGATCCTGAAGACACTGATTAGCATGCTCAGGTGTGTTTGATTAGGGTTAGAGCTAAAATCTGCAGGAAAGTGGATCTCGCGAGCCAGATTTGAGTATCCCTGCCTTAGAACGTTCGTCAGCCAATCAGATTCAAGCATTCAACGGCGCCGTAGTATAAAATAATTATAATAATTGAGGATTTGCGCAGTTTTGTTTGGTGATTCAGTAAGACAAAAAGTGTAAGTTGTTAATTTCTTATATTTTAGGTATGGATGTATGTATGTATGTAAATATGTATGTGTGTGTTTATATATTTCTAAACATCCCCAAACTGTTTTTAATTCTTCATTTTATATCATATGCAAACTGATTGATGAATACATCCCAAACATTTTTGCTGGCTAAAATCAAATCGATTAATTGATTAAATGAATCTAAAATATTTTTGGACAAAAATATGTTTTTATTTCAATGAGGTTTTCAGCAGTGTTGCTAGAAAGATGCAATAACCAAGAGGAAACAAAAATCACAAACATTTTACTATTTTCTCTATTGTGTTACTTATGTAAAAAGGTCTCTTTAAAATTAACTGAGAAAAAGACAAATTCATATTTTAAGATGTGCTGCCCAAACATTACAAAATATCACATGAGATCTTTTGCTGAGATATGGAGTACATTGTCCAGTAAGTTGTTTGGTAAATACATGTCAATGACATGAAAAGGCAGGTTGAGTGGCAATTCAATCATGTGAGCAGTCCTCGTGTGCTTATACGTCATCAGTGAAGTTTAAAGATCTGGTCTGAGCGAGTGCAGTTTCAAATACTGCACTGCCCCTGAAACAAGGGGATGAGATGTAAAGTTAGTAAAGTCAGTCTGAGAATTATTCCGACGTGGGAATAAAGAAGGGATAGATGTTCATAGACGTGCAGATTTCTTATAGAGACATTACCTCAATTAACTTAACTATAAAAATGATGGAAAGAATGAGTATAAATCTATTTTCTGATGATACTTTGCTGTTACTCTGCTCACCCTCCAGACTCAAATCCCAATGCTGTGATGAAGATGTTGATAAGAACAGTAAAGAACACAAAAACAGTTGCTGCGTCATTCATTGTGTTAAGTCTCGGCTGTTTCTTAACATCATTCAGGTCATACTTCACTGAAGGGAGCAAGAGAAAACACATCAGTGTTACATCAATGAAATTGAAGCAGAATACTTTCAAAGAGATAAACTAACCAATGAAGATGAGCAGGAGGCCAACAATGACCTGCAGTGAGATGGACAACGAGATCAGAGCGATGAGAGGAACGTAGAAGCGGTGCTGTGCTCCTGAATGCAGCACTGTCTTCAGCTGAGAGGAGTTGGCCATCAGAAGAGCCACATCCAGCATGCTCTGCGCTGCACTCTTCTTAGTAGCGTAATGATTCATGTTGAAGCGATGCTGTGCGTTCCCTGCACCAGGAGCCTGACAGGGAGTGAACATACGTAAAAAAAAATCTATTGAACACTCCAAACATTCAACATATTTTACATTCCCTCCACATATATATATATATATATATATATATATATATATATATAAAATAGTAATTATCCTACTTAATAAAGTTGACTTGATGCCTAAGTATGTATAAGGTACATGTAGAATCAAATAATATCACATTTTAGTAATTTTATACAGTCTCAGGGGAAAAAAAGGTACAAAAGCTGTCACTAGGCGGTACCTTTGCACCTAAAGGGTCCATACTTGTACCTTAAAGGTATACATTAGTACCTATAATGTACAGGTACCACCCCATTCACAGCTTTTGTGCTTTTTTCTGAGAGTGTACATATGATTTTATTGCTAAGAGGCCGGAAAATGCAATACAACATAGGTTTTTTTGAGTTATTGAGTAACTGAGACCCCAAACAGGAGGGTTAAATAGCCTTTATGTGCATGATATGATAGTGCTTAAACATCTGTATCAAGAATATTGAGCTGAACATCAAAATGAGTCTTGAGGGTTAGTGCTATATACTGAAACATAGGCCTATATGTTCAAGTTCATACAAATATAAGTGTCGTATCATGTGTAATCATACTTTTTTATTTCCCAAGAACATATTTCACAAAGATCCTCAATTTGTACATTGTTTTTCTTATCTTACATTTCTTTTGAAGTGTTCTTGTAGCTAGTTCCTGTATAGTCAAGAGATGGATATATTTTAAACAGGGATTAAGGATAACAACTCTGTTTTGGTTATATACAAAAGATGGGAATGATAACATCCCCAAGGTAAGACTGCAGTTGTGTGTCTGCCAGCATAGCAGTTTGGGTTGGTGATGAAGGGTGTTCTCCAGTTCTTTCAAACCTAATGTTAAATTCTGTGAGAGCAGCCAATATGTACACTCCCTAATATGCTATTTATAGTGTTACAAAACAGAACTGGTTTAATTCCTCTTTCACATGTCAAATGCACTCTAATAGATATTATAATATTTTGTAAAACTGAATATAGGCTGGCTAATCGACAAACCTGTAAATAAAGTGATAAGAACGAATAATACAGAATCTTTATTTAACTATCCCTTTAAGACAAATAACACAACACGTCTCCTTTTTATCCTTTTAGCGTTAAAACAGTAAAGTGTTTTGAAAACGAACTTTTTCCGTTTGTTTAATAAAAAGCATCAAACATCAAGAAAAACTTTACCTCTACCGTTCCTGATTCATTGAGAGGTTGGTTCTCCAACTTCTCCATAGAGACGGATGCTTAGCTTTGAAGATTTTGCTTAGTTGGTTTATTTAAAAGAAGCATTCGAGAAGCTCGCGAATTAATACAAAAACTGCGTGAAAAACTAATGATTTCTGCACTAAAACAAACAACTATGCACCTTCAGCTCTGCCCAACGTTTTCTGGTTGTAGGCGTAAAAGTAGTGGCGAGCACTGATTCCTCCCGGTGACTCGAATCTTTTGTGTACGTTCACTAAAAAGAGTCGACTCTTTCAGTCGTTCACATAGTTACGTCAGAAGGTGTCGACAAGTCACATTCCTTTAATTACAGGTTTTAAGTCAACACGTTGTTAAAACCTATGTCTTGTTTACACAGTGATTACTCACCTCATGTATTCTATATTTACACACAAACAAAACATCTATATATTTTTAAAACTCATCTACCAAGCCATTACCAAATAACAAAAACCAAGTAGCCTATGATAACATATCTTTTGTGATTATCTTTTTATGTATTTATCAGCAATTTGACTTGAAACAATCTATGAATTTAAATTGTGTACACCCAGGACGTTTTGCTCCAGCCAAGCCATGGAATGCTCACTAATGCTCACTTACCTCATTCATTCATCTAGCATCCCTGCACCATCCCAACTCCAAATAGTAAATATTATATATTCTTATTAAGCAGAGCTCCATCATGGCAGCAAGACAGTTACATTAACATTGTCTCCCATTAGTATCATTTATTTCAGACAAATGGCATGTAAAAAATGGTAGTTAATCACTTCACATGTAAGTCACATGTTCTCTTCCTTTCTAAGTGGGCAGTTCCTGGCCAGAGTAACCTGCAATGAAAACCAAAACAAACTATGTACAGAATACGAAATATGTGATGCAAAAGTGTTGGACACCTTGTTGCCCATCCCAAAATGATAACCAGAATTACAGGTGCATCTCAGAAAATTAGAATATGGTGAAAAAGTTCATTCTTTCTTGTAACTTATTTCAAAAAGTGAAACTTTCATATATTTTAGATGTAAAGTAAAACACTTCAAAAGTTTTTTTGTTTTCATTTTGATGATTAGAGTTTACAGCTCATGAAAGTCAAAAATCAGTATCTCAAAATATT
>JAFVLL020042177.1:96499-107716 GCA_021397915.2 Tor tambroides
GTTCATCTTCAGATTCCAATAATATCTGCAGAGCATCTGACTAGTCACAAGTACTTGACGCAGATGTAGTTCCAGTCCACAACAGTAAGTGATTTTTATTGAAATTTTCAGAACCTATTGGATTTGTGCCCTGCCTGTCTGAGAAATGTAAATGTAATTGTTTGATTTAAAGCAAAACCTCACCCAATTTTGGTCATTATTTGCTCTCATGTCATTCCAGACCCATGTGTGCTTGTTTTTTCAAAAGAACATAAAGGCAAAATTCTGAAAAGTTATCAAAAGTTTGTCAACCTGTGGAAACATACGGACCGCTTTTATGATACCTTTTTAGAATTTTCTTTTTTTTGAAGATGACATAGTAACTGTCACTGTATGGAAAAGAACTGTCCAAAAATTCAAACTTTCCAAAAAAAATTCTAAATAATTTAAATAATGACAAAAAGCTCAATTCTGTAGAAGTTCTTTTTTCATACAAATGATTCATAGTGGCCATGTGTGTCAAGCACCAATAAAGAAAATATGGCACCTAAAGTGCAAGTTTCAGCCTGTTCATCACAAAAAACTATTATATGGCTTCAGAACACTTAATGCATATTTACACAGCTTAGTTAAAGGGATAGTACACCTAAAAATAAACTGTCATCTTTTACTCACCCTCAAGTTGCTCCAAACCTGTATGAGTTTCTTTCTTCTATTAAACACAAAAGAAGATATTTTGGAGAATGTTGGTAATCATCAAACAATTGACGGTAGCCATGGACTTCCACAGTACAGAAAAGATAACTATGGCTACAGTCAACTGTTTGGTTTTGGTTCCCAACATTCTCCAAAATATCTTCTTTTATTCTTGCTGTGACACACCTCAGCCCATAGTATAACAGTATGCTACTAACAATGCCAGTGTCATTGTGTGGAAGAGAATGTTTCAACATTCTAAATAATGACAGAATTGTCACATTTGGTTGAACTCCCAGGCCCCGTTTACACTAGTGCGTTTTCGTTTTAAAACGCATAACTTTTGCTACGGTTACGCCTATCGTTTACACTACTCCGGCGTTTTCCAGGTCGAAAACGGAGACTTTTGATAATGCTGCAGACCCTGTTTTAGTTTGAAAACTCTGGGGTTTGCATTTCAGTGTAAACGGACTAAAACGGAGCCAAAATGTCGTGGCTGCCCACATTCGCACTGCGTATCCTTGACGACTGTGTAAACAATAATGCTTATTGTTGTACCCATAGATATGTAAAGGTAGATGCCTCATTCGACCGATGCGTCCGCCATCTAAATAATAGGGAAACTACCTATACATATCTATGGTTGAACCTGCAAGAAGGGTCATGTGTAGACGGAGATCGTTTCAGTGTAGACGAGGATCGTTTTCACTTTTAAAACGAAAACGCACTAGTGTAAAGGGGGCCTCACTTTAATACTTATTCTCAAGTGTTCTAAATATGCACTTTTTCTACTTTTCCACAGATCAAAGGAATGTGCTGTTGCCCTGGACAAAAGGCAAACAAACAAAATTCAAAATTTTAACGTCAAGATCACGGCCGGATAGAATATAGCATGAAGATTAGAATTTGGTCATACAAGATAGTAGGGTTTTACTGGGATGAAACTGAATGTCCTTCCACATGATGTGTAGAATTTGAGTGAACTACATCATTATGTCAGACAGGACGGCATTTTTACTCGAAGTTATTTTCATGTCTGACTGAACACCGTTTTGGCATGTTAGTAGACCAAGAGATTTTTTTTTGTGATTCACACCTTGATTTTCTTTTCCTTACTCGAAATTTGTCTGAAGGTTTACAAAGTTACAAAAGGTGCACCTTGAATTGAAAAGCGAATCGAACGTCGATATGACACAAAACATCCAGCAAAATAATTCAATGTATGTAGTTTTCTGTATCCTTAGTTCCGGCTTCTAGTCAAACTAGATTGTAAGCGCAGAGTCGAGATTGACGGATGAATGTTTTGGGTAGAAACGGATCAACCGAGACCTTTCAAAAGCACATTCTTGCAAGCTTTATGTACCATAACCACCGGCTGAATACCAGACACCGATCTAGAGTGTTATATCAACAGTGTTATTATGTTTACCAGAGATTAATGTTTTTTACAGCGCTTGTTTTTATACATAATTTCACAAGTGTGTGGGTTTTTTATGAAACGTGCCATTTTTATTTGTCGATCATCCATTAGGCCTTGTAGAACTATGAAGCCTTTTTGACTCCTATGAGAACAGGGTTGCCTTGTTCCTAATGCCCTGTTCCTTTAATATTGCCTTGATCGAGAGAATGTGGCGTCAGAAGGGAATCGAGAGTCACGTTAGAGTGTGGTTAGGAGAACGTCGAGGTAGCGTCGATTCGGCAGTCGCGCGTGGAAACGAGCGACTGCGTTCCAGTCTTCGCCGTAACGGTGCGAGGACTCTAAAAATTCATGCTGGAAAAGCACTGCTTGAGTATTTCGTTACAGATTGTGAGTTCGAGACTAGGTACACGGAAAGATGAGGTTAGTGTTGGGTCAGGGTTTGTCTTCAGTTCTCATCTGTGTTGATTTTGAGTTGATATTTCGCGACCGCTGGATGACGTAAAAGAGGAACGGAGAATATAATGAGACGTTTTTAACATTAAGTTGTGCCAAAGTCTTTTTATTTTCTTATTTAAATGTTTTGACTGGGTATATTGATCACGGAAGGTGAATAATTTGTATAGCTTCGTTTTACGTACAAGGCTGCTTGTAAACCAGGAAACAAGACGTTCACATCAAGGTACCCGCGTTACTGGCGAGGGTTTTAGCGTCACAACCAGACTCGAGATGAAACGAATCCGAGTTCACTTGAGTCTGGATTTCAGCCTGGTTTAGGTGCACAGACTTGAAAGGATGCACGCCATTGCCGTTTCCTCACTAAAGCCTTATATTTCAGTGTTTGAACCCACACAAACATTCTCTCAATCACAAATGGGAAATTACAGCAGATGAGATTTTATTCTTCACACTTATTTTACGTGTATATTAATCATGTTACACTTAACGTTCAAAGCCTTTGTTAGAAATATATTGTGTTGTTAGCATATAAAGTTTTTTTGTTTCGTATTTGACAATATTGTCATAGAACTGTTTTAGAATGTAGGAAATGAAATATTGTTTTTCTTACTTTCTTTTACATCATGTTAAGTTCATAATGTTTAGCTAGTAGTGTTGTATTCTTAATTCGTCATGTTAGTTTTCATGGTAGAATGTTTGAAATTTCAAGGATTTTGGTTTTGAATTTGTTGAACAAAATGTTTTATCTTGTCTTAAAAAAGAGTGAAAACGACAGAAAGAGAGTTTATTTGTAGCTATGGTGAGGTTGATATTTTAACCCTTTATTTTGTGTCGAATCAAGACCACGTCTACCATTAGCTGGTTAAAGTATCAATTGTACATGCTAGAGAAAAAAGAAGTTATTTTCTACTGTATGCATTTCAGAATTGAAAATCGTCTTGTAATATTTCAGAAAAAAAAAATCCCTCAATGTCAGGCCAAAATGAGCAGCAACTTGTCTCCAGAGATTTCTGAATATTTAAAGATGTAAAACAAAGGAGGGAGGTCACAGGGTTGGGCCTCGAGCTGCAAACAAGAGAGAGAGCCATAACTTAAGGGACGAAGTTTGACTTTTTGCACTTCTGTACATAGTCAATATAAAGAAAAGAAAAGGAACATGTATAATATTGAGATCTTATTTTGAATAATAAAAGATTCTATAACTATGAGAAATTTTCTTAGGATAATTTAAGAATTAGAGTAATAGTCCAGCTAACAAATGATGCTTGCAGAAATATGGCACAGTTCTTTTATTATCATTTCTGGCTATCACGTTCAGAAAAAAATCAAAATAAAGCTCCGCGTTGCCTGCATACAGTACCGACACGTACCGAGAGTCTCAAAAATTGGCAGTACACTCCGCCTCGTCATGATTTCCACTGTGCGGAATTGGTTTTGTTTACAAATAGATACTACACCTTCAAAAACACAGTATTTGTCATATGATGGACATAAATAACTGCATGAAGAAGAAAAATGAACAGAGTAAAATTCTCATAATAGATAAGTACGTAGATAAGTTCATTTCTCACAGTACCGTAACTATCATTGCCACAGCATAGTGTAAATCAAGTATCTCGATCAATATCTGAGCCTGAATTGAGGCTCGCTCACCAATAATCCATTTGAGTATAACCGTAAGAACAGTACAGTTATTAAAAAGGCCTTCAAACCGACTCTAGATGCTAGCAAAAGACGTCCACTTAACACACAACAGAAGAGTTGCTTTGTTACTCGGTAATGTGCCTTCAGCAGGAAAAGGACACCAACCACACACACAAGAAAAACAAACAAAATGAATGTAACTGTCAAATCCTCCGCTGAGGTCAGCGTTTTACTCATTTGAGGTTGCTGCACAAGAGCTATTAAACCAAAGCATCACTTTCCTTCACTAAACGCAATGCCTAAAAGCTGGTCGGCCGTTGCAGACGGCGAAACCACAGGTGGTCCTGCCTGCTGAAAGCACTTGCTTGGATGCTTAACGCCCTCCATGGAATCTTACACCTGCCCTTTGCTTATAGTCGCTGTAAGATATTGTGCTGCATTCTAAAAGACTTGTTTTATGCACATTTATTATTGTTAGAATTGACTCTTACTGTTATGAGTAAAAAAAATCTTAATAAAACAAAATGGATTTGCTCAAAAGGTGTCTGTGTGGTGTTTCACTTTCTTTCTTTTTTTCATAAGGAGGGCCAACAGTTTCAAAGGGAGTTCATATTTATATATAATGTGGTTTGCAAAATTGTGTAGGCTTTCTTCTCTGGATATTGAACTCCACGTGCCTTTTTGTTGTGTCTGTTTCTTTTAGTCCTCATCGATTAATCACAGGTGTGTCTTGATAATTGATCTTGTTAAGCCATTTGCTTTGTGTGTAAATGTGTTTGTGTAGTCTGCCATATAGTTATTAAATATTACATTTGTGGCCTCTTGCTTTGGATGATGGGCTTTCAAAATAAAATATAGGGGAAATATATTGAGAAAGCATATTCAGGCATCCTTCCACTATTGTAACTCTCCAACAAAACATGCATAAAGTCAAAAAAAGGCTCAACACTTTACTTTGTTGAATGAGGATAAATGAAAGTAGTTATCAAATTAGCAATAACATTACATTTTATGTAATTGTCATTTTAAATTTTATGTAATTTGAAGCTGAACTATTGTAGTATATTCTTGCATAGAATGAAAGTGTTGTTTTAACAACGTTCTAATTACCTAAACATTCCTGATGGCTCCATAGGAAGGAAGACACTCAATCTAAAGCCATTTCACACTTTTAGGAGCCCTCAAAAAAGGTCACTGGCAAAGCAAATTGTATAGTACTAGTGAAATATTCGCTTTTATCTTCATGATCCATATGTTGCTTGCAAAACATACAGTCAGACTACACATTTTTTTAAATGACTGTCAGTGGAGAAGGATGCTCTTTGTTGTCAGTTCAGATGATGTAGTTCCGACATCTACCAGCAGGCGTCATGATAATATAATATGCTTTTGTTGTGACAGGTAATGACTCCTCTGTTGTGAAGGCACATTTGCTGTTGAAATGTCCAGTTAATATCAGACTAGCCCTTATGAGCCTTAGGAAAGTGCACACAGTTTTCAGTTGTGTTTATTTACTTTTTAATGGCATAAACACTATTCTGTCTATTGTTAACAGGACACTAAAGAAATAGGATTTTTTTTCAAGTGGTTTCTCAACCATTATGAATTAAATCACTTAACCAGGAAAGCATTAAATATATGAATTCAGAAATTAAGATCCTTGTCGCAAAGCAGGCCACCCCATCCCTTCTTACAAGTGCACTGAAAGGGATGTTTGCAGGTGCCATGTAGGCACCCTGGGTAAAGTATGCATTCATCACAGCGGGGGCCCTGCCACCCGATAAAGCACTTGCATTGACCGGGGGCTTCACAATAACCGTGTTCCTCACTACATCCAGATAAGCAGATAGCTGTTAAAAATGAGAGGGAGAGAAATCAGGAAATTAGAATAAATGTGCATCATATTCAAAAAAACAATACAAAAGATTCAATGACTGTGGCCCCGTTTACACTAGTCCGTTTTTGTTTTAAAACGGCATTTTAGAATGAAAACGATCCTCGTTTACACTGGCGATTCCGCTGCGTTTGAGAAACGATCTTCGTTTACACTACACAACCGAAAACGCATGTCATGTGACCATTCATGCAGGTACAGCCATAGATATGTATAGGTAGATTTAGATGGCGGATGCGTTTGCGTGCTTGGAGCGGTCCAATGGGGAATCTACCCATACATATCTATGGGTACAATAAGGATGTTATTGTTTACACGGTCGTCAAGGATACGCAGAGAGAATGTGGGCAGCCACTCCATCGTTTTCAAAATTCTCCGTTTTGGTCCGTTTACACTGAAACGCAACCCCAGAGTTTTCAAACTAAAACGCAGTCTGCAGCGTTTTCAATAGTTTCCGTTTTCGACCTGTAAAACACCGGAGTAGTGTAAACGATAGGCATATCCGTAGCAAAAGTTATGCGCTTTAAAACGAAAACGCACTAGTGTAAACGGGGTCTGTGTCTCATTTAGAAGGCTGCGCCCTCCGGAGGTTGCATCCTCTGTAGGATGCGTATATGAAGTGTACGCAACCTAGAATTAAAGGAGACGGCCTTCGTAGGACGGGCGAAAAACATCTGTGTGTACATCTGCCGGCGCCGGCATTTTTCAAATTAACGACGGTTGTTTACGGAGACGCAAAGAATTGTGGTTTATCTGTAGCAGTGAAGGATACACCTGATGCATCCTCCGAATTCCTGTGAAAGAAGGTTGCATTCGGAGTGTCCTACTTGCTTTTCTGAAATGAGACCGCCTCGATGATATATGCAACCTTCGAATGCGACCTCCGGAGGGCGCAGCCTTCTAAATGAGACACAGCTCATATGTATAGCCTACTATTCTTGCTTGTTATTGCATAATTAGATTTGACCAAATGGAAAAAATATATATAAATAAATATGTGCAGCTTTTATAGCATATCAACGTTACAAAAGAAAAAAAAAATCACTTACGCTCTGCGCAATAATCGCCTTTCCATTCAGGTAAGCAAATTCTGTTGCCAGTGTCGTCACAGGTAAAGTGACCAAATGGGTCGTCCCGTGAACGGCAGAAATCAGAGCAGTCATCGCCATGGTAGAATTCATCACACACTACACGGTAGGAAAAGTGTAGCTCACTTTGCTCTCCTAGATGCTCTTCTAGGGACCATTTCTGACCAATATTAAGATTTATTTTGGTGGTGAAGTGGCTAATCATATTGTTTAGTTTCTCTGAAAATAAATCATAATGTATAAATACATTTAAAAAAAAATTGGTATTTAAATAAAATGCAAAAATAGGAGGTATAGGCCTACCTGTTGGCTGATCATTGGAGGACTCTGCATTCCATGCTTCCGTTATCACCGAGACTGTTCCCTGTAATGACAGATATTGTTCTTGAACCTCCGTTATCCATTGAATTAGACACACTGCCACTTTCCAAAACCACACCCTCCAAAAGACGCATGCAAACGCTTGGGTGACCTTCTGAGGTGAATCACGGGAGCATTAGTGCCTCATTTTATAACCAACTTAACTTTAGTAGTGTTACGTATGACACCGGGGCACAACGTAACATTCACTAAGTTCTGTATCAAGACTGCTGTCAGAGAATCACGTGATCAGTGACGAACGAAGCTTGGCTTTATGTCCAGTAAATCACTTGCACGTTTCGTTTGGGTTGTAGTAATGTAGGTTATAAATCCGGAGATAACTTTCTTAAATTTGACTTCTTCAGTTTTGGCCTTTTTGTGGCTTGATTTTCCTCTTTGGTGTCATGGAAGAAACAAAGCTTTTTGAAACTTTGAATCAATTAAACCTAAAGTTTCGAGACGTGACGCCTTTTATGGAGGGCTTAGTTAATTAGGCCCAAGAGGCTATTCATAAGGCTAACTCTACCTTGTATTAAACAAATGTGTCATTAAAATTGTAGGCCTACAACTAATTTTTGAAAAGATCAGATAAAAAGCATTCAGACACTGTTTTTTTTGTTTTACAGAGATTTCCTTCTATCAGTGAACCACTGAAATTTTGAAACATGACATACAAAGCCTTGTTTACTGAAATCACGTGACTTTGGCATTTTGATACGCACTCTTGGTTTAAAACAAATGATTCACAAAGGTTTCAAAGCTTCACAAAAGAATGTTTTGAAAGTGCCCATCACTAATGAGGTAGTATTTGTTTTCAAAATCATATACACTGAATATATGCTATATACTCAGTATGTACTAAAATGGCATCTGCAAGGAAAAAAATAATTACACTCAAGTATTTCCTGGCCTTATGGCTGTTGTATATGTTACGAATTAGCAGAGGACACCGTTGTCAATTCTCCAAGGCTTTGAATCTTTTCCTGGCAGAATCGAGGGAAAGCCTAAGAGCTTAATGAGGCTTTTCTCTATTATTACTGTACACTATTTTGATGTTAGTAGCCAAAAGCAGCAGTTGCAACATGATATTCTCACATGACAATCTGATTCTCTCTGGATTCCTGCTTCCCATATATGGGCTGCCTTAAAAACCGGCAAAACGATTTACCAGCAGAAAGCAGATCAAAGTCTTCTGACTGGATAAACAAAAATGTAACATTAGGCGTAACTGCAAAAGATGTGATTATTTCAGGATCTATTTGAGTGATATCTGTCACTTAATGACATTTGTTGTGTTCCATATCATAAAATTGCTTATATTACCCTTACAGTCATGCTATACATGTTATAACTGTTATATTCATCTTTAATGTTCACTCTTGAGCTACTCACCAGCCACTTTAAGTTAAAGGGCACAGTTATTGGTGCACTAGTGGAGATGGAGCTCTGGTCTGAGCTGAAGGTTCCTGTCAGTCCCGTGCCATTTGAACATGCCAGTCTATACGATATGACGTCCTGCGTGTAGTTCAGGCAAACACGGAAAAAAACCTGACAGTCTCTGGACTGTTTGCACACACTGCTGCTGGTAGTTGTGAAAGAGTGCACTTTCAACTCAAACACAGCGGAGGATTTGACCTATAAAAATAATAAGATGATGTGTATCAGCACGACACATATAGGCTAGTGGTTACAACGCTTATTCAAGAAAGAGATTGCATTCAAATAATTATGAAATCAAATACTCACCAGTTGCACTGATATCAAAACTAAGAAGCATGTTGATAAAAGCTGAGCCATTTTGAATCTTATTGTCTGAAAGCAGACTGTGACAATATTCTAATATGAAACTAAATAGAAATTAAAATGTAAACTGAGTGGAATACCAAATGTATTAATATTGGTTTGGCTGGAACTCACAAAGTAAAGACGAACCCATTTCTAGCTCCAGAATGTAGAGTGCTTGTTTAAATAGGGACCTCAGGGTGGGAGTATGCTATGCAAATTAGGTCAACTCAAACCTCTCTGTACATTGAACATTAAACATCATCTGTGCGTATACATAGTATTACATGTGTAAAAAAAAAATTAAAAAAAATAGAAATGTTAGATTTTTCTGCGAAGGTCTGGGAACACTAATCAATCAGTAATGAATCAGTATTTTTTTTTTTTAGCAAACTCTCCACATTAAAACTTCACATTAAATACAGTTCAAAGTGTAAATTTACTCTTGCCATCAAGACTGGTCTTTGCTGGACTTGTTTACTGCAAGTAGCCACTTTATTTCCCCCGTTACATTCATTGAAAAACAAAAATAAATTAAGGTTTTCCAGGCATTAGAGTCACAGCTCCAGTCTGTTAAGAAACAAGACACAAATGGATCTTATTACCTGTCTGTACTAGGAACATTTAATGTTGTTTTAGTCTAACTAGATTAAAGCTGAGAAAGAGCTCTGTAGTGATATGACCACTGTTTTGTTAGTCACCTGTAGGAAATGGATGTGATTGTCTTTGTGTAAAAGCTGCTTCAGCTCAGCATCTCTCCTCCTCAGATCATCAATCTCCTGCTCCAGTCGCTTCAAGAGTCCTTCAGCTCGACTCACTTCAGCTTTTTCTTAGTCTCTGATCATCTGTATCACCTCAGAGCATCTTCTCTCAATGGAGCGGATCAGTTCATTAAAGATCCTCTCACTGTCCTTCACTGTTGCCTGTGCAGAGTGCTGTTACGACACACAGACAATCAGACCGTTCACTCAGATCAGCCTGCTGAATGCATATGGGCTTCAGTGGGACCAGATTCTATATGCTTAGATCTGCCAGAAGTTTCTTTTCTCCTCTCACCTTGTAAGTCTTCACAGCCTCTCTCAGCCCCTGAAACACCTTGTCTCTCTTTGATTCCCTCCTGGAACTTTCTCAAAGTTTTCTGTATGAAAATAACTGTTCTCAGAAATATAGATGTACATAATAAGTGTATAAAATACAATCAATTATTAATTTTAAAACTATATAATCAAAAAGAGAAGACCAACAAGTTTGGAAAGATATGTTACTTATGATCTAATTTTTATTAGGCCATGTGAAACATCAGCAAAAAAAGAGATTATCAGTGTAGTTCTCAAATAAAGAATATTTATAAATGTTTATCTTTAACCTCATTTGTTAACCACATTTGTGCATTGAGCATTTGTTGAACAGTATACAGAAAAGATGCCTGGTACTGTATAATTGTATTTAATGTAAATTATGCATAAACGTGATGTGATTTTAATGTGACTCATTGTGAATAAATAGTATGTTATTAAACGTTCAAAATATTGTAGTAATGGTTGTGTGTTGATAGTGTAAATGATTTTCCAAATGCTTTTATCCCTGAAATATCAAATAGGACTGGATTTTTACAAACCCAGAGCAGGCATGTTTGTTCTTTCAGAAGCTCATAACACACCACTGGTTTAGGTCATACCTGTTTCTCTTTCTCTTTACAGCTTTGTATTTCCTCCCAGTGCAGATGTCCCACTCCACATCTCCTGGTCCAGCATAACTCAGAGCAGGACGAGCTGTTTGGACTTTGGTCTTCTTCAGTTTCTCCACCATTTCAGCCAGCATCACATTCTTGTTTAAAGCAGGTCTTGGACTGAAGGTCTGTCTGCACTGAGGGCAGCTGTAAACTCTCCTCTGATCAT
>JAFVLL020042178.1:0-21598 GCA_021397915.2 Tor tambroides
TTTTCATCACGGACAGTTGGATTTCTAGTACTTGGAGAACAAATTAAAACCAATAAAACATAATTTATTTGAGAAGTGCATGGTCCATCTTCAAAAAGATCAGGGGCTTTTGGTAAAACATCAGGGGCTCAAGCCCCCAAAGCCCCTCAAGTTATTGAATGATGTTTTTTTTTTTTCTTTTAGATCATTAAAACTGCTCAGGTAATTTGAGTGGTAGGCTGTGATACATATTCGTGTATTAAACTCCTCATAACTCGCAAACTCTCTGTGATAGCGCGCAAATATTTCTGCTCGTTTTCGCTCGTTGTCAGCCTCTGCTTTTCTGCAGCAGACTGAAGCCTCCGCGTGAATTCAGCGCGCCTTGCATTCAGCTAATAAAAGAAAATGCTGCAATTTTCTGGAGTTATTTTATGATTGTTTGGGTAGTCTCAAGCTATAGCTTAAACTTCTAAAAATACAGTCCGCTTCAGATTAGTTTTAATCTATGCACAAAAAATAAATAAATAAATAAACGTAATCTTTATCTAATTCTGATTGGGTGGGCAAGACAGTCATTTGGGAGGGCTCAGCCCACCCCTGCCCATGCCTGGAGCCGGCCCTGATTTTGATTATTCTGACTACACAAGTACCCTAAAGAGTACATGATAAAAAATGTTAACCTGCAATTGTTACCTTAGAGCTATTTCTTCCTGATTTTACCAACAAAAATAGTTTTGTTGGTAAAAATGAATGTATTTAGGTTGACTATTAGGCTATCTTGTTATTCTGGGTAAGTAATATTTTGTTCTGTACTGTTACAGTACATCATCTTAGTTTTGTCTGATAAAGCCACATGACACATGATATGACACAATGCCATTATAGAAGATAGGTTTTACCTGTATCGCTCAGGCTCTCAGACTCATTGGCTGTGCTGAGCTGTCTGGAATCTCTTTTGGAGTTACTGTGGCCAGAGTACAGGCTCTTAGATGATGAGGAAAACTCTGGGTCTCTTGATGCAGCTCCAGATGTATGTCGTCCACCTGGGACTTTCTGCTTGAGTTGAGTTATTTGTTGATCAAGGGTGCTGTTCTTCCGATAACACTGTGACTTCATCTAAGAGAGAAAAATAGGAGTAGATGTACTGAGGGAACTTGACCAACATTAACACTTATTCTGGGCTACTTTTTAATCCTTCAATATGCTCCCAAAATCTAGCTGTTTGCATCTCCAAATCAATCCAGTGGGAGCAATAGCAACCAAAGATGGAAAAGCTTAGCAAAGGGTTAATGAAAAAGCAAGAGCTGATTAAAAAATAAAGAAGTTATGATTGGCTGAGGGAAGCAAGTGAAGAAAAGACTTGAGTGGACACTGACCTGTGTAGAGCTGAGACGGCCAAATCCTCGACTGGACAATTTTTTCTTCTTCTTCTGCGATTCTCCACCTCCCTGGTGCTCCTCTGCTTGTGGACTTAGCCCCGCCCCCACCAATCTGTCAATCAAAGAACAACAGAGGCTGTTACAGTCAGTGCAGCTCAGAAGTAGTAGATATTTTGATTCATCCCAGATGAATGTGAGTGAGATGTTTAGTGAGTCATTAAATCATTCACTCAACAGATTTGTTCAAAAGCCGTTTGCATAAAAATCAATTCTTACTGTCCTTTAGTACAATTTTAAGAAATCATAACTGATTTCTTCACAAATTGCAACAAATAGATTACAAAAATGTCCCAATTTGTTCAACGCTGCTCCATCGTTTAGTCTCGTTTAATGATGAGTGTATTTACTCAGCAGGTCCAACCAATGAAATCCTCCTTCAGAAATTGCACTATAATGCTGTTCGTGCATGTTATCATCAGTCTCGAAATCAGGGGCTTCAAAGGAGAGACTTCAGTGAACAAAAAACCAAGAATAGAAGTGAACAAGGACAATTTGTTCACTAAAAATAGTCATTCATGACCAAAACACCCCTACAGCTCAGGCAGTGTGGGTATGAAAAGAGAAAGCGAGACAGATCAGAGAGCGAACGAGGCTGAGCTGCCTCTCAGTGGGCTCCAATCGCTGCCTGCTCTTCCTCTGATGAGTATCGAAAGAGTGAAGAAAAAAGCATGGTCTCCACACCTCACGCTTGAGGAACTGTGATCAGACGGCCATCCCGCCACTGTTCGAGGGCAGTTGCCGGATAAAAAGCCCAGCGTGAATTATCAGGGGAGATTCCTGCTACAAAAAAAGGGGGCCGGTCGCTTTGAAAAGACAGAGCGAGGCGTTTGAGGGCACTGCATGTTTGACGCTATTGTTCTTGGTGAATATCAGAAGTCCTCGCAGTTGTATTTCCATATCAGCGAGGCAGCATGTCCCCCTCGGCTCTGAAAGCAGACTGGGAGAGAATGCCCTTGAATTTCCCTGGAAACCTGCCCGACAGACCGAACAAACGCTAGAGCGACGGCACAGACAAAAGATTACCTTCCATCCTCCAGCAAAGAGCTGAGCGCTAGTGTGCCGTCAGTCACATGAGCTGTTTAATCGCCGTTAGACATCTCTAGAGAGGCTGTCTTTGTGGAAACCTAATTGAGATTTTGTTTGCTGTAATGTACTTCTGCTTACGTAGTCCCAGGGGAAAATGCTGTTTTGCTCTGAGGTTGCTCTTGCAAAGCTCAGGAGACATAAAGGAGATCTCGGTTGTGTTTTTTATAAGTATCAACTTCGCCTCACACCAAGAACAATACCAGTAAAGATAACTTTAACGATAACTATATTAACCTCCACACCAATGGACAACAACGTTCTGGGGTGTTTTCCAAAAGCATTGTTAGCTAACTATGGTCGCAAGTTCCATTGAACTCTATTGTAATGACGGAACTTACAACCATAGTTAGATATTCTTATTCTGACTTGCTTATTCTCACAGAATTAGAATGAATATTAAAGTAATCATTATAGTTATATTCCTCAGTGTGAACAGGTTTCAAAACCATGTCCTAAGATAAAGTCATCTCATAGTCAGATTTAGGTACATTTCAGCTGACCTAACCAGCCACAACAGTACATTTTTTGCATGAATGAACAAAAAAAAAGCTTGTCAATGGAAATTTTGAACACATTAGGACACGGCAAAAGAGTATAGGGACCAGATTTACTATACAGAGCAAATTAGCATTAAGAGTGCAATTCCATAAAAGCGACGATGGGAGGGGAAAATTCTGTGTGTGATTTACTGACAATTCACACATTAAAGAACAAGACAAAGCCAGATCATTTCCATAATGACCAGCGCAATCTACCACCTGCTTTAAGACATGCTTTTTTTGGGCGTTAAATAATGGCGCGAACACCAGTAATTTGACAAGTGCAACCGTTAGTAAATCATGTTGCGTGATTCATTTTAATACTCTCCTCCCATAAATTTTGCGTCTGAAAAGGAAACTCCTACAAATGATGAAATTTGATGAGAAATGATTGAGCTCATGTTGAGATCTCTGATGCTGCATTTGGAATCTTGGTAAATCAGAACTCAGTTTTGGATGTCACTGAGATCTCTGAAACTCTTAGTAAAAGATTATTGGGATCTTTTCACAGGAAAAGTCAATGTCTCCATTTGATCTCCATTTAAAATCATTGCTGTCCTGGGATATTAAAGTGATCTCTTGTGATTTTTCTTTCCTGCGGGATAGATTCAGACTGGCTGTGTTTTGTGCTGGGATGCATCTGTGTCTGTTGACACTCAAATAGCCTTCTAGTGTATATATGTGCACACAAAAACAGAATGTGTTTGTGATTGACAGGCAAGGGGACAGAGGGTGCAATGGAGTGTGTGTTCTTTCCCCGTGAGGTAGACCCCACTGCGCAAGGAACTGACAAACACAACGTGACACGGCCCCTCCCCTTGGTGCATGCTCACGGCAGCTAATTAAACAGAGCTCTCTCAAACACACACATGCACACACACATTGAACATCACTGTAAGGAATTTTAAGCACAGACACATAGTGTCAGACACAAACGCACACACATACACACAGGATGTGAGCTGGTGTTATTACCTACTGACCCACTGCCCTCAATCTCAAAAGGCTAAATGGAAAGCAGCAAGTGACAATGCCTCAATGCAGTCACCTGCACTAGAGAAAACACTGAACGTGTGAACCTGTCTGTTAATAGCTTCTCATTATGCAATGCAGTGTCGCACTGTGTTACCCACGAGTGCAACAGTAGCACTATTATACTATCAAACAAATCAAAACAGCACAATTAGTGAAAGGGATTGTAAAGAATTTAAGTATTCTGGTTCCAAACCTGATTCAACTTAATGTACCATCTGAATTTGATTTATAAATAAATTCACTTTTAGTTGTAAAAAAGATTGCGCATGATAAACAAACAAGCTTAGGTGGCCTGAGGGGAAGTTACTTGCTGAATCTGTTTTTTAGCCTCAGTTTAGACTTTGTTCACTTGTGCCAGTGGCGACATTTCTGCTAAATGATATTACTTTGCTTTTTGAATGTTGCTTGACACTTTAAAAGTGAAATACCCATTGAGTGGCACTAAAAGCATGTTCAGTTTTATCTGAAACTGATGAATGTGAATCTGGCGAAGTACTAATATGCTGGTTGTTGTACGTATCGTGGTACTGAAATGCCTGGTGATTTATCTCAAATGTGAGATAAATATGCATTTGCTAAGGCAATCATTCAATTTTAGCACACTTCTCAGTCTTGGAGCTCAGTCTTGTGATTCACAGGACTCGTATCTGAGCACTCAACATCACAAATGCAATGTTGTACCGGGTGCGCTACTGAGCAAGTATACCATGTCATAAAATCCATATGGAGCTGGCTAAGTTATGCAAACGTCAAAGTGTATTAGTTTACAAATCATACACATGGTAAAACTGTTTTGAGGTCATAACACAGTATTGTGTGAGTCTTTATTAAACAATAATCAGCCCCAATTTCAATGAAAGGAATAAAAGTTGGTGTCTTCAGTGTTCACTTAAGTAAACTGTATGTATAAATACATGTTTGGAGTTCTGCAAAAATGTAGGTAGATGCACATATTTGCAATAAGTTTGTTATAAAAAAAAATGTAATAATAATAATAATAATAATAATAATAATAAATATAATTAAATAAAAAATACAATAAAATTATCCATAGCAGTGACATAACCACTTCAGCCACCCAGCCAACAGAAAGAAAGAAAGAAAGAAAGAAAGAAAGAAAGAAAGAATAAATGTTATTTAAAATACATAAATATTATTTAATAACATTAAAATATCACTGCACGTAAATTACATTTTGGATTAAATAGTGATTTTTGCCAAAGGGTGAGTATGCAGCACTGCCCTGAGCATGATAGCAGAAAATCTAGTGTGATGTTGTACACAATGAAGATCTGGCTGCTAGCCTGTTAAATGCTACAAGACACACTGCCCTCCTTTAGATACAGTAGACAAACACACACTCACACACACACACACACACACACACACTGCCCTCAGTGAGGGGCCCTGGCTGCCTGCCCGTGCGTCTGGGTGTCACTGTCATATGGAATCACATTGTGGCGGCTGGTTGGCACGAGGGCAGAGGCAGGCGGGCGGAAACAGAGAGGAGGTGACATGACAGTGGGACGACCAGGAACACAATGAGAAAGAGAGATGGAAAGAGGTTTTAGGGGGTGTTTGGAGTGTCAATAACACTCTTCAAAGCTCTGGAGACATTCAAACATTGACAGATCCTCTCTATACCAGCAGGCAGAGGAACACAGCACAATCACTCATCCTAACTATAGTCATTATATGTGCTATGTTTCAAAATTTAGCAAACTGCCTTTTTTCTACTGTCTACACAGGCAGCTGTCCTCCACAACAGCACACTCACACACTAATTAATTGCAGTGTGAGAATGCGTGTGTCAACGTGACCTCCTCTTCTCCTGGCCTGCACTGACCCAAGTGCTAAACGACAGGAATCTGTCACATTCCTGGCAATAAAATAGATTAGAGGAGAATTCACAGCGCTCTAATTACATCCACAGCCTGTTGAATCCCCCCCGGCTGCTGCAGGATAGTCATGCCATTCACATCAACGATTGGCAGACACAGAACAAGTTTATTGACAGGCACACACACACAGTGTATGTACACAGATTTAGGATACTGTCTATAAGCCTGAACCAAGCAAACACACAGTGGAACCTTTACAAGGAGACATAAAGACAGCTAACCGCTTTGTGCTGCCAAATGCATGTAATGCAATTCAAACCCAGTACTGATTAGGAAAGATAAAGCGTAACTGGACTTCCTCACAGAGGTCAGATGAGTTCTCCTGTTTCCTGTTTATGGTTTGTGGAGTCGTCTGCTGGGTTGTTCTGATATGGGGGGCTTATCTGCTGTGTGTGTGTGTGTGTGTGTGTGTGTGTGTGTGTGTGTGTGTGTGTGTGTGTGTGTGTGTGTGTGCGCGTTTTTGTGAAAAGTCAGGACATAGATTTGTATAATGACAAAGGTATGACATAGGTATTACAAGGAGAAGGTGACTTTTCAGGACATTACCCCATGTCCCCACTTTTCAAAACGCTTATAAATCACACAGAATGGAGTGTACTGAAAATCTAAAAATGCAGAAAGTTTCCTGTAAGGGGTAGGTTTAGGTGTAGGGTTGGTCTAGGGCAATAGCACATACAGTTTGTACAGTATAAAAACCATTACGCCTATGGGATGTCCCCACTTTTCACAAAAACGAACATGTGTGTGTGTGTGTGTGTGTGTGTGTGTGTGTGTGTGTGTGTGTGTGTGTGTGTGTGTGTGAGAGATGCCGGCTAAGAGGACAAGGGAACAGGAGATACTTACTTTACTTTTTTCTGGGGTTCATTAAGGACCCCGGAGCCAAGACCAGGGACTGATTTGCGTTTGCGTGGTCTACCAGGTCCGCGACGTGCTGGACTGCGAGGAGTCTCCTCTTTTCTAAAGAAAAACATGGTTACTAAATATGTTTTCATTATGAAGTGTGCAATTTCTGCACACAAAATGTAGTTGCAATATAATTATAATTTTTCAGACAGGTGATTATTTTTAGCGTAGAATGACATCTTTGGGGTACTGACGCTCATATACGTTACTTGGGCAACTATAACAGTTCTACTGGTTTGAATAGGGTTTTACTGAATAGAGTTTAATCTGCATGTAATCTAGGATAGAAAAAAGTAAGTTAACATAAAATTACACACTTCAATTTTCAAGGAGGACAAATTGTGACAATGAGGGCTTGTGTGTTCAGAGACGTTATGTATGAAGAATGAAATGATTTAATAGTTTTGTGATGGTGGATAGTGCTTACTGGTGATCATGCTTCCTCTGGAGTTTGGCCAGTTCTTTCTGCTTCTCTTTGTAACGCTGCTGCAGCTCTGCTAGCCTCACTCGCATCGCCAACTCCTGCCCATCCATACTGTCCATGGTACCTTTCACTGGGCAAACCTGGAGCAACCAAATCACACAACCCTTCCCTTAGTTGCTGGTTAGTTGCTTCAGTCTTAGATAACCTCTGGACAGACTTCTGGTTCTTGCCCTGAGTTAATACTGTTCTGTTATCCTATTAATTATTTAATTTCATTACAGTCCTTAATGACATATTTCTTATGTTCTCTTGGTGGATATCTATTAAAAACTGAGCAAATGTTCATGCATTCTAGCATCTGCTTATCTTTAATGAACTACATGAGGAAAATGCATATGAGAAAAAAAAATGTTACGGGCTCATGGCGAGGCATCCAGCTGCATTTTCTGCGCAAGTTGAGAGATCTTCGAGCAGGAAACTGCTTCTCGCCATCTGTGGTACTGCTTTCCTGTGAGCCCAATTCAAGGGCACGAGCTGCTGCCAAAGTAGCAAGACTCTGCAGGTCAAAAATCCATTGATCTTCTTCTTTGATGAAGAAAAAGAAACAACAATAATATATTATGGCTCTCATATTGTGAAATATTAGCTACCATATATTAGCTATTTATCTGGTAGCTATGCAAGCAGGAAACAGACTTTGTAGGAAAGGCTGAAATGAAGGGCTAATTTATGCCTTGATTTACAAATAAGAGCTTTTTCTTCATCAAACAGATGCAGATTGCTCTATAAGATATGTGACCGTGGACCACAAAACCAGTCATAAGGGTCAATTTTTCAAAACTGAGATGTATACATCATCTGAAAGATGAATAAATAATCTTTCCATTGATGCATGGTTTGTTAGGATAGGACAATATTTGGCCGAGATACAACTATTTGAAAATCTGGAATCTGAGGGTGCAAAAAAATCAAGATACTGAGAAAATTGCCTTTAAGGTTGTCCAAATAAAGTTCTTAGCAATGCATATTACTAATCAAAAATTAAGTTTTAATATATTTATGGTAGGAAATTTACTAAATATCTTAATGGAACATGATCTTTACTTAATAACCTAATGATTTTTGGCATAAAAGAAACATCGGTAATTTTGACCCATACAATGTATTTTTGGCTATTGCTACAAACATACCCCAGCAACTTAAGACTGGTTTTGTGATGAAGATGGAAAAAGATGAAGGGTTTCCTCATTCAGATAAAACTGTATTTTTAACAAAATCTACTAGTTCAACAGAGAACAAACAGATTTTAGACAAATCAATAAAAAGTGAATATTGCATTCACTACTTAAATATTATATAGTTAAAACTAGCTCTAACAATCACTATACATCCTCTTGCATAAATTAAAAAAGAACAATGATAATACGAGGGAAGCTTTAACAAGAGGTTAAATAGCTAAAAGACAATGCTCTAGAGTGAAAACACAAACTGCTTTTGTGATTACAAACCACCTTTTCACAAATGTTTCCTGTTTAGTGACAAACAAGACCACCGTTTGCAGAAAGCTTAACAGCCGGAGAAAAGAACACATGCAACACAGATATATAGTCCTTACAAGAAAGGGAAACAGTAGAGATTTTTCAATGAAAATCTGGGTCCTGAAGCAAAACCAGTGTCCTGGAGGAGTAAAATTAGATTTTTAAACTATTGTAGCCTTTTTTCTCTCTGAAAACTTTCCAATAACGTACCTTGAGCTTTACCACAACTTTGGTGATACCGCTGCAGTTCCAGATCAGCCAGCTCACTCAGCAATTCCATGCCATGATAGGTGGAGTTGAGTGGGCCACAGTATCTCTGGGATTGGTAAGGGGAAGGTGGAGAGGGAGGAGGACAGTCCCCACAGAAGGCTGCTGCAATCAGGAGCTCCAAACTCCAGTAACTTGTTGTGACACTCTGGGAGCAGCTATTTGTAGTTGGAGATGGAACCTTCACACAGTTTTTCTCTTGATCTTCCTCAGCAACCACTACAACCTCTGTTTGGGCAGTGGTATTTGGCAGCTGGTTGAGTGAACAATCAGAGACATAAGGTTGTGGTATTGGAGGTCTCTGATTCTTCAGTGTGTCAGTGTCTTCACTCTCTTGAGAAGGTATATCTTCACCCACTTCTTCCTCAAAGGTAACAATTGGTTCTTCTTGATGGATCACTTCCTCAGACGATAGGGTAGGTACCTGTCCTACTTCACAGCCTGAAACTTCAGCAGGTGTGAAAATTATCTCGGCATGCTCCTTTTCCTGATTATCCTCTACGGGTTCACAGCAGCCCATGGCCATGACTGTCTCGACATCCTCCCCTTGCACAAACACACCCTCAGGCTGTTCGTCAACCAGACTAGTGGCATCAACGTCCATTGTTGGCTGTTGTGGTTCTTGGAGTGGCCTCACCATTGCATGACATTCTAGGCCCTCTCCCAAGCTGGAGAGAGCTGGAGGAGGGTGTTCAATAGGTTCAGTCTGAACAGCCTCCAGATCAGCAGGCTCTGCCAGCTGTACGTCTTGAGTGGTGGGGCCATTCCTATATCCCATGTTGATTTCTGGATAGGTATATCCAGGTGGCAGATCTGTGACAGGGAACAGAAACAAAGCTCAGTTGTGCAGCATTTAAAAAAATGTCTTATTTTTGACAACCTTATAAGGGTGACATGTTTAATAAGCTTTGCACCAGAGGTCTGAACAAAAACGCATTTCATTCCACATGACAGCGACACTATGCCTTGATCTTGATTCAACTTTAAGAAGTGCAGCTGTTAAGGGTGTAATTCTGAGGTAAAGCAGGACTCTCTTTCTAACACTGCTGTACCCTCTGGCATGCTGTAACAGTTAGTGAGGTGTTAATGATGATAAAGAGGGTGTGGGCTGGGGGGTGGGGGTGAGTCTGGACAAGGTGTTTCTCCATCATTACTGATGTGATGGCGCTGGGGAGCTGAGCTGGCAGCCATTTTCTGCATCTATCAGCAGCTTAGTCAATTGTGTTCTTGCCTATATAGCCGCCCACACAGAGCCACAGAGTCTAAAAAAAGCCCTGATTGTTTCTGCATGAGGGGCTCAGCATGAATAACAACCAACATGTGGCTCATGTGTTTTTGAGACACGATGACTTGAAGCAGGCACCTTAGCTTCAAGACAAAGACACAAATCTAGAACGACCACACAGATTCCAGATCGCCTCTTGACATGACGCTAAGACACACAAAATTTTCAACAAGTAAAAACATTGCATTGCATTTCTAATATTTATATGTAAGGGAGAATAACTCCTTACCAGGCTCCATGGATTGAGGATAGTCTTGGGGTGGCTGCCCTTCCACCCTCTTTTCCTGGGACTCAACAGTTTTGGGCAACTGTGATGGAGAAGGGCTGATGGCTGGTGAGCGGTGTGTCGCAGCTACCGGACTTGGGGCGGGGCAGGGAGTAGAGGGTGTGCTTTTAGGGTGAGGCTGCATACAAGGCGACTGGCAGCAGGGCGACAAGTGGGCAGTGGAGCCCCTGGGAGGTGAGGAGGCCCGGTTGGATGGGCCGTAGGCATAGCATTTAGCAGGTTTGGGAGTCCTAGGGTCAGACAAAATGTCTTCTAGTTCCATGCTCTGTTCTTCTGGTTTCTTTTGCACCTAGACATTGAAAGAATTAGATGGGAAAGTCCATAAAGAGAATTCAAACCCCATAATGAGATCTGGGCAGTCTGGTTAATTAAAGGAAACTGACAAATATTATGAAGTCTGCCAGGTCATGCAATCTCCACATCAACGTAATTGCCATTCGGCACCCCTGTTTTGCTGAATCAGGTTTTCATTTAGGCCCTACTTGCTCAGATCTATTGATTTAGACCTGCAATCAAGAAGATTAGCGCTTGGTCCAATCTTGCCACAGTCCATTGTTGGTTGTGTATGTCTAAAATGTAACTGGACCTTGGAGGAAGTTATGGATCCTAGGGAGCAGTTGTGGTTTTATAGGGGGATTTTTAAATGAAACTCATGATTTATTGGCTCCAAATGTTGTTTACTCCCCTGCACACAAAAATGACTGTCTAGTTCCACAGAGAGGAGTGCATCCTCTCTCAGTATCAGGTGTCAAGCATTAGCTCATTTGAAAGACCAGCTGTTTCTAAACCACTGCATTTTGTACACTCTGCTATACAATGGTTATATGAGGGGTTGTGTGTGTTTTGTGTACCTGGCTGTGGTCGGCTGTGGCTCTCTGTTGCAGCTCTATGTTGTTTGCTACTCTGTGTGATGGAGGTGGTGGCGTGTGATGGCTGGGGTGTTGCTGATGCTGCAGCTGCTGGTGTTGCTGGAGAGCATAAAGCTCTTGTTGCCGTAGAAACTGAGAGCGAGGATACACAGCAGGATGCTGCATGTGGGAGTGGGCCCCTCGGGCCCTGTAGACTGGGGGCCACAGACCAGGTTGCTCCATCACATCTAATAAGAGAAATAGAAGTGTTAGTGTTGTGTGGAATGATGTGGAAGTCCATGTTAGGCAACAGAATGTTAATATATCTCACATAGAATCTCACATAGAGATCATCAAGGTGAGATCAGCTGAGACCTTGTGAGATTTTTATATCTATAATAACTCTGGCCTACACTGAGCGCATGGGAGAGAGAGACCCATCAACCAGCACTCCCACGCTCTTTTCGGTGTCTTGCTCCCTGTTCACCAATTTTCGTCTTCTCACACTTACTACATTCCTCCCTCAATTTTTCTCATACTAGAAATCTCCAATCCAAATGTGCAGCCGTGTGAGCACAGAATGATACATGCTTTCAATAATAATTATTTGATTAAGATGAAAGTGAACAAATGGAAGCAGTTCCCATTAGAATAAATATTAGCATGAGAAGCTTGGCATTTGACAAACTATATTCACTCTCTTGAAAAATCCCCTTCTCTGAAAACCACAGTGGACTTACACTACAGCATGTAGTCTAGGCGACTTCTTAGTTCCCATGTCAGGGATAAACTCCTGCCGTTCCCCTGGCAGGAACAGAAATCCAGCCATGCACATCTACAGTGACACATCTTCAGCCCCTGCCTCCGCAAGTCAGATGTGTTTTTCTACTCTTCCCTTTTCACATAGCATCATTAATGTGCATGTTCAGCCTGACCCCTCTTCTCTTTCCCCTGTACTTGCCTTGACGCATCACGGACCTTTGCTCTGGAACATTAACCCAGCTTAACTAATGTTTCCCGGGGGAAGCTTTTGTGGATGCACTTCCCCTTTCAGCTGGAATTCCTGTGGAGAACGGAAGGAAGTGTGCCTTCGAAGACATGAAGATAATTAGATTTCACAGCCTGTTTGCAGAGCAGAGTCCTGTGTAGACTTATAAGGCTGGGAGGTATTCTTACGTTAGCGTGTTTTAGAGCACATATGGCAATAGCTTTGAGGGGTGTGGTGAAAGCATCCTGACCCAGACCATGTGGGGGTGGAGCAGGTGGTTGATAGGAAACCTTTTGTGTGATTGTGTGCATATTGTGCGTTCTCCTCTTGCATGTTTTCGCTATTTCATCTTAGAAATTTTATTGGCTGTTATTCATAGCTGCTCTTTCATTCCTTGGGACATTGTGCACATCTGAAGACCAGCTGACTAGATTTCAGACAAGGCTGAAATTAAAATTAAAATCCCCTGTAATGCCTGCAACTAGACAAAGCAAACTTTTCGAAGTGTGCACACTATAAGAGCATCAGTTACAAGTTTGAGTCGTGTAGTGTGGATTTGGTTTAAAGTGAACTTATATCCTTGAAACTTGAGTGAAATCACTGTTATAGAGCGTAATTTTTCAGGCTTGGCAACCTGACAGTAAAATCTTCAGGTAGAAACCCATGAGAGCTGCTGTGTGCCTCACAAAAATAATGAATGCTAAATCTGACAAATGGGTCAGGCTCAGCAGGGCAAATAAATCAAGGATATGGGAAGAAATTAGAATACTAGGCAGAAAACACCATGGTATACCAAGGTGAGTAGCCGGGTGTGTGGCAGGCTCACTGGGCAGCACCACCAGTTGGGTGGAGGGGTCCTGGGGAAGGGGTAGAACTGGCTGAAGAGGGGCAGGCATGGCTGCAGAAAACCCAGGAGGGAGATTCTGATGCAGAGCTGTGTGGCCGATACCTACAAAACATAAGACAACTTTAAGGATACAACAAAGTTTATAATTTTTTAAACAAATTTATTAGTTGAAACAGAAATTAACATATGAACCTCACAATGACCAAAAAGGGAACAAGAAAAAGACTGAAGACTCATTCTATAATCAACATTACTGACCGTAGGAGTGACCTGTCATCCAGAGGGAGGGACTTCCTGTACGTGGCATCCAGTGGTGGTGAGCAGAGTGTGTATGTGCAGCTGGGTCTCCTAATTGGCTCGACTGCATGGAAGTGCCACCTGGCACCATGATGTGAGAGGTGAGGTCACCATGGCAACTGTTTGAGGGATGGATGTGTGCAAATTCCACCCTTTCCTTGTTATCCCTGCAAAGCCAGATTGGAGACAGGTGAAAGGTTAGGGGTTGAGCATGTGTGACAAGTGAAAAGAAGTGTGTGAGGTGTGGATCATTCACTTGATATACACGTCTCGTTCTCTCTCTAGGCACCGGTGGCCCATGTGTTCTACACTCGCCCTTTTCCTCTCCTCCTCTCCAGTTGAATCTGAAGGATACATGGAGCGTGGATTGCCTACAAAATGGTTAACAAATTTACATCAGTGATTTTCTCTGATCTGCAACTCTTTGGCACTCAGCATGCAAACAGCTGTTGAGCAGCCTTTCTCTACAGTGGCATGTGCTCTTTCTCCCCCTGCACCGGCTTTTTCAGCTGTAAGAGGGAAAAGCTGTTTCCACTTTGGGTCTTGGCAAGTTCTGCTATTTATTGTTCACCAGTGAAGTCTTCCAGAGGTCATGAATAAACAAACTACTCTGTGTCACTGCCCATTGTTTGTTTAGGAAGGGCCTGACAGATCAAAGGTCAAGCTTACCTTTCATGGTGGAGTGCACCCGCCCCTGTCGGCTGCTGGGATGGCTGCCTGATGCTTGGCATGGAGGTTCTCTCTGTCTTGCCACAGCAACTGCAATCCCTACCGGAGGCTGTCGCACCTCCCCCTCTACATGTGGGATATCTCCTATCTCTCGGCCACGTCCACCGCAATCAGCTCGCTCGCTATCATGGATTTGCCCTTTCCTGGAGGGTAGGGTCTGCTTGCCTCCCTGTATAGAGCAGCTGGTGCCATTAGCCGCTGTTTTGAGGTTCCCAAGCCCTCCAAACGGGTTCTTCTGGGACATGAGGAGAGGCTGCTGGTTGCTGTACTTCAGAAGGTTCTTCATGGCACTGTTCTCTCCCTGTGAGCTTGTGACCTCCTGCTGGTTTTGAGGAGGAGCTGGATGAAGGGGAGGAGGAGGACCCATTTCTGCCGTCTGGTGCTGCTGTTGTGTGGGCGGTCTGTTGTTGGCAGCTCCACTGTTGGGTTCCATGTAAGCTTTGTGCTGGTTCTCTTCAGAGTGGATGTGATGAGGTTGCATGGCCCAAGGTGGCACTGATGTCTGCTGATGTGGGTGATGCTGCACATTGTTGTTGTAGCCGTAAGGTGACATTTCCATCTTCCGCTTCATCTCCTGGTTCCCATTAGCCTGGGCCATGTCTGTCCCAGAGTTATCAGGGCCAGCCCTACTATGCTGTTGGTGGCGAATGCGAGCAACCTTCTGTCCATCTCGCTGCATAGAGCAGCTTCCATGTCCTCCTCCACCTGTGTGCTGGGTCATGGTCTTCCCAGCAAGAGGTGAGGGAATGGTTGGAGGCCCAGAGTGTGAGCAGTCTCTGTAGGGCTGGGAATTGGTGTTGGTTTGGTTGGGGAGAGGATGAACAGTCTTTGTCTCTTGAGTCAGTGTAGATCTGAAGATGTCTGTTTCCATATTGCTGATGCAGTCAGCACTGCGGGAGCGCACAGTCTGGTGTTGCTGGGAATGGCTTTGCTGCTGCTGCTGCTGTTGTTGCTGTTGTTGCTGTAGGTGATGGTGGTGGTTGTGGTTGTGCATCCAGTCAGGAGCTTTTTCAGCTTTTCTGTAGGGATGCTGCTGCTGGGTCGGAGGTTGATGCTGTTGTTTCCTGGGCCAGTTACCATGATGCCCCCCATTGCCATTCTTTTCCATGGCTTTGTCCTTGACACTGTTCCCTCCACCCCCAACCCCCTGGCACTCAGAGCTGCCCATCTGGAAGGGGCCTCCAGTTTTCTCCCCAAGGTGGCTAACAGATGGAATAAATGTGGCTCCAGTCACTTTAGGGTCTCTGCAGCCACCACTACTGATTCCTTTATCGTGTAAGGAAGGATTTCCCATAGGGGCTGGCGGTGGAGGGCAGAAAAAGTCAGGGTGATGGTGTGAGTGGCGATTTTGGTGTGGGTGATGGGGGTGGCCAGGATGGAGCTGCAGACAGTGGAAGCCACTTGGATGCCCCCCTCCAGCAGCCATGGGCAGTGGAGGAGGCACTGAGTAGGGCAAAGAATGCTGCAGTGCCTGACCTCGCTCCAGACAGTCTGTAGGAGGCTGTTCACTGATCCGCATCTCCCCACTTACTGCCTCTTTACCACAGCGCCCGTTAGTGCCACCACCCACATGTCTGTTTTGGACATTACTGGACCCTACATTACCTCTACCCACTCCATCCCCACCGCAAGTAGTCATGGAGCCTTTTGCCCCTGTTCCATGGTCCCCATTTAGCATCTTTCCATTGAGCAGACAGGCACTAAGAGGCTTTCCCATGCTCTGTGGATGCTCCTTGTACTCCATAGGCAGGGTGGTTTTGTGTCCCCTGCCATTCATCTCTTCCATAGTGGCTGGGTGTTGTGGGTGGAGCTGGGGTTGATGGGAGTGATGATGGGGTAGTTGGTGGTGATGGCGGTCTTTAGAATCATGTTTATTACTAGGCCTGTCTTTATCTTTTGCAGCTGGAACCACACCTCTCTCTAAGCTAGGCTCTTTAAGACCCTTTTGTAGGTTCATCCCACTTCCTGCATCTCTGTCCCTGCTGCATGAGCCCTGGGGTTGTCCTGATCCTGTCCTTGACATCGGTTGGATGTTGTGATTGGCTGAGATGAGTGTGGGCTGGGACGGGAGGCTTCTTAAATAGAAGTTCTCTGTAAAGTAGATTAGATAGGGCTGTTAATCATTTAAACTAGCGCCAACTTAAGCTTTCCTTGAGGGTCAATTTATGGAACTATGCCAGAACTATCATATTTGGAGACTACAACAGAGAAGTAGAGCTGCATATAAAACATGCAGCGTAATCATTATAACAGTTTATGAAATAAGCAGAAATGTAAATTCCAGAATTATCATTTTGCCCACCTTTTTGTGTATCATAGAAACGGTGCTGTCCATAGAGGACCCCACTGTTGGCATGGTGATCCAAATGGCTTATGGGAAGAAAGGTGTGGGCTAGACTCCCTGAGAAGCGAGGATACCCTGGGACTGCTGTGAAAAAAAAAAGAAAAGCAAAAAAAGAAGGTCATCATATTAGTGGAAATGTCTAGAAAGATAAAATTACATTACATAAAATACAGTAGCAAAAGAATAAGTGAAAGTAAGAGTGTGAGAAGTAGGAGAGAGAGCAATAAGGCAAGGAAAGCTCTGATAACAAGACAATAATCACAGAGACACATTTCTTTTGGCCGTAAGCATTTTGGTCCGGATCTAATCCCCCTGTTCCAATGCAGCTGGTGTTCCATATTCACCAATAACCACAGGCTTTGGATGTCATATTTGCCATTCCTATTTGGGTTTGCAATGCAAACAAGAAGACAAGTTCAGTCCTGGGGTTTCAAGTAATGGATGAATTTGGTCTCCTGAACATATGGTTCTCACCGTGTTAATCTCACAAAGTTCCCAGTGCTGAGGTAAGAGATAACACAGTAAAACAATAAGCAAAGAGTCCTCACAGCAGAACATGTGGTGATTTGAGAAAAAGGCCAAGGATCAACTTTATGTCAGCTGTCTCGACTCTCCAAAACCTGTGACTAACACAACAAAGCCATGGGGAAAGAATTTTCAAGAAAACCAAACACCTTTCAAGCACAAGCCTTTGAAGCTTAGTAAAGGAGAAGACCTTAACCTTTAAATATGTGATAAATGTTAGCCTCATAACATTCTGGGACAATTATAGTGCACTGATAGACTGTGACATTTAAAATACCTACACGAGAGTGATATTTATGACATTTTTCAGAGTACATTACATTACTGAGGAAAAGAAAATATTTCCTGATCTACCAAAAACAGTTAACCTGCTGCAACCTGGATAGTACTATGTTTATATGGGGAAGTAGGGTGAAGTAATAATTATCAGAGCCACTCAGCTATTTTTCTGTCAATTTGTTTGTTTGTTTATCGATTGATTGATTGAAAAGCCAGTGAATCTGCCTTGAGTTGCCCATGTCCAATCTTTAAAGGGATTGTTCACCCAAAAATCTAAATTCTGTTATCAGCTGTTGGTCTAAACCTGTTTGAATTTCTTTCTTCTGCTGACCACAAATATACCTGGAAGAATGTGGGAAACCAAACACTATCTGGTCCCCATTGACTTCCATAATATATATAGATTTCCATACTATGGAAGTCAATGGGGACCAGCAACTGTTACCCACATTTTTAAAAAAATCTTCTTTTGTATTCAGTAAAGGAATGAAACTCATGCAGGCTTGGAACAACTTAAGGGTAAGTACATTCTGACAATTTTCATTTAGGGTGAGCTAAGTGAACCCTTTAGCTGTTATAAATTCACTGTAAACCACGGCTTCTTGGGGCTTATTGCTTTACTGTGTTCCACAGAAGAAAAAAAGTCACACAGGTTTGGAATGACATGATGTAAATGATAACAATTAAATTTAAGTATATGATAACAATTACATTTTTATTTTTATTCTATATTTTATTTATTTTTTTGTATGAACTATCCCCATAATGCAGTTCAGACTGAAGAATACAAAACCCCTCCAGTCATATAGAGGCTCCGTTTTTTTAAACGCACAGAGGAAGGTGATAATTGCAAGCTCCATTTTTATTCTCACTGGCTGTCAGCATTAATAAGTACATTCATTTATGCCAATTCATTTAAGAATGGAAAAAAAATAAGGCTCCCTTTGAACAATACATTACTTCTGTGGGTTATGCAAAAGTGTGATACAAGCTTGCGTTATGCAAATCAGTCTTCGGCTGTTTCTCTGGTGTCTTTGTGTTTCTATGCGTGACACTTGGCAGCGTAATCCCGTTTCACAGTGACGTCTGGTTGCGCCCGATAGTGGCTGGTTGCTCAGTGCTAAGCAGAGGCCTCTTAGGGCAGGTGAGCGGGGCACCGCTGGGCATTGCACTGCACATTCAGCCGTTAATCTGGCCAGGACAAGGGAAGGTGCTGTGCCAGCAGGCTAGAGGAGGCAGGTTTTACTGCTTAGTGCTGACATTAATGCTGCTAACACTGTTGCACTCACAGAGACGGCAGCTGTCCGTACGTGATTGACACCAGCTCACTCAGCACATGCAGAACTGTTATTATCTGAGCAGGATGCTACTGCAGCTTGCAAAATATTTACAGGAAAAACTTTGGAAGCTTTTCTCCAAATCAGCAAAAAAAAAGAAGAGCTAGAGGCTCACTGTACCTTAACAGTACATGAAGAATATACCAGGACCATAATACATTTGGAAAAGTGCCAATGACATTTTGTTCCATAACTTTCAGATGGTTTTGCCACAGAATAGTTCCATGAATTTTTTTACAGGTTCACTGGAGCAACTTGAGATTAAATGCCTTGCTCAGAGATACAGTGGTGATGTCTCATGGCTGCTGGCTTGAATTCAGGATGCAGAGTTAAAATTGGAATCTGAAGTAGTATAAGTAATTAGGAACTGCTATTACTCATTAATTACCTAGAAATATTATTATTAATAATAATTATCCATTTTTAAATTTATACAAATATTAAAACAGTTATTTTGTATTATTTCAGATATAATTAAATACATTAACTTACTTTTGCTGCATCATGGTAAAATAATGTATTATATCATCAAAAAATGTAATTTTGAAGTCAGAATTCATAACAATGTGGTGGACATTGTATATATAGTGCTGAATGGTTCTGCTGTCTTTCTTAATTATTTTGACTGTGCACAACTTTGTGATTTTGTAGAATTTCTTTTAGTTGCAATTCAGTAAATCCCTCTTCCTGTCATTCCAATTCAAATTTCATTTTACCAGCTTGTGGGTTGTGGCAAATTTCAAATTTCATGAACTCATGAATTAAATAAGAGCCATTTTTTGCTCAAACCAGTCGAAAAGCACTTTATCGTATAAGCTAATTCCCAGACAATAAAGCTGTTACTACGCGGGCAGATTCTTTGAAGAGAGCTGGAACTTCTACAAATGCTAATGGTACACAATTTGCACATTCTTGCTAATCCTATCTCTCAATCTTCCTGTTCACATGGACAGCCAATCGTTCTCCCTGTGACTGCTCATGACAGCGCATACAAGCACGCATCTGTAAATAGCCCAGAGTAAATTGTTTAAGGACAGACGGAGAGGGGCAGATAAAGCTGCCAGTTGAGACTGCAAATTGAGAAGAAGTGACAGAGCAGTACAAAAATGGCAGAGGGTGGAGAGGAAAGACAGAGGAGGATGGGAGGAGGTGAATGGTACTCATCAGGACTGCTAATTGAAAGGAAGTGATGGAGCCTGGCGATGGAGGAGGGGGAGGAGAGGACAGCCTGCATTCTACAGACAGAGAAAAGACATGATTGGATTGAGAGAGATGAAACAAGTGATGCATGAGGGCTATAAAGGGACAGAAGCCACCACCAGGGAGCTGGTAGCCAATCAACTGTTCCACCATGGAAAAGGTGATTCTGTGCCAAAAATAAAAAATACTGGCCTCAAAAGGGTTTTGAACCAAGAACTGCTGACATTAGGCAACAACAGCAACAAGATTTTTTTCCTAAATACAATCAAAATAGCTACACTGGAAATGTGATGTGGCAATACAACACATGTTCAAATGACAGATCTCCCAGTTTTCATTCTTTGTTTAAAATTACTTTATTTGAAGCAGCTTGTGATAGCATAACAATTACTTTAGATATTAAAATATGTCACAATTTGTAAGACTACAAGTTGGGATTGTTATGTTTGGTTCTCAAGTCAGTGGAGAAACTACCATTCTGAGAGATGTTCAAAGATTGCCAAGCATCAGCTCCAGCACAAGAACCAGCATCATTTCATTGAAAAAAAATGGGGTAGGGAGGAGAAAGCAGAGGATGGCAGCCTCTGTTTGGCACAGTTAAAGCTGTAATTTGGACACAGAGCAGCTGGCAATGTGCCTGCTGGGCTTTCCCTGTGTTTTCTGTATTTCAGTTTCCCCCTTCTACAAGAAGTTTAATATACAGTAGTTGTTGTTTATGGGCTCAAGTGATCAGAACGTATAATACTGACTTCATGCACACTGTTATGACATTATGTGGTCATGCATCAGGAGATTAATACAGTTGCAATCAACTCCTTTGAGAGTCAAGTCCCACAGCAACCCAGGGCAGTTTTGCAGAAGTTAAATGTTTATTCTTACTCAGCAAATACCAACTTAATCAAATTTTGTTACTACAAAATTTTACTTTTATTTAAAACAGCTAATGTAATGCATTTCAATCCCAAATGTATTTGGCAACTACAGCATGGTGATTTGTCTTTAAGATATTTCTAGTTTTTATATTAGCATCTGATGTGTCCTTGAGCATTACAGTAGTCAGGAAATGAATAAAAATGACTGCAAATTGGCATTTTTAATATTTACATTTTGTTAGATTTGTTTATGTTTGTTTGAAAGAGGGATCCTTAATTCAAGATATACACTTGAATAAATTTAAAGATATATCCTATGAAAAACAAATTATACTCAATTTGCTTGTCAAGTAAATTTATACTGGAAAAAAAATACTGATTTTGAAAATATTTTTAGGACAATAACACACGCCACAGTGCTACATAATATATTCAGAAATAAGTTACATACATAATAGTGCCATAATAAACTGTTCACAGATGTTGAGGCATAAGGAATTTTAGGATATCTTCAAAGTACTCTTGCAGATACTCTTATGCTGCTGCTGGCGGGAGACTCCGTCCCACAGGGTGCAGAGAATAGGCTGGGTAATTGTGCTTCTCATTTTGATCACTTGCTTTTTTATGCAAACTGAAGAAAAGACAATTTG
>JAFVLL020042179.1:0-38351 GCA_021397915.2 Tor tambroides
ATAGATTCCTATCATATAGTTGGTTAATAAAAGCTATGCACGGGTTTCTGCATCACTGTTACTGTACTTAAAGCACAAAAATCTAACACAGAAGAACATAGCGTTTGAAACACTTACATATCTCCGCAGCTTCTTCTCGGGTGGCGACTTTCTCAACCATCCCTGACAGATGATTTCCCCTCCGCTCATTTTACAAAAAGAAAAACACAATCACGACAGTAATATCACTCTGAAGTCCTCAGATGATGCGGGTCCATCTATGTTGAACGCGCGTGGAGCTGTGTTGTGAATGTAAAACTGCAGCGCTGCGGCGCTTCATTTAGTGATGAGGGGGACGCGTCCTCTGAGCTCAGCAGGACTCAGTGTAAACACCGCGCGCAGGAGAAACGCTTGACGCGAGATGAGGGTGAAGAAACGCTCGAGTTGTACGTAGATGTAGGAAGTACTGTTGGTTGTCTGCTGTTTGTTTTCCCACTCTCACACACACACACCACGCCCACTGAATTGAAGGGACGGGACTCTCTTTCTCACTATAGGGATGAACGGAGACAGCACAAGCGTGGAGTTCACTGCGCCGACACCGACTCACGCATATAGCCTAGTTAGTTTATCTAGACCCTCTTTTAAGTCTAATAAAGTTTGTAAGCATTTCTCAGAAAATAACATTTACTTTAAGGTATAGTCTGTTGCCTCATGTTATAAAATTAGCCTCAGAAGAGTGAACCGAGTGTTTTCCCAGAATTTGAACCAGCCGTAACTTTACCCAACGTATTAATTAGATAAACACGCCACCTAGTGGACGAATTTATGTAATGCAAAGATCACCATGTACACGCACTTAACAAGCTGTTACTTAACAAGAGATTCTTTTGTTCTTGATCAATAACGGTGGAAATGTTCAGCAGCTGGTTGTTAAATGAAGACTTTCACGTTTGTGTCTTGATGCTGTGACATATTTGTCAATATTCTCGCCATGAGCTAGAGATGCTGGAATGGCGTTAAGAAGAAAATAAAACAAACAAACGATATTTGTCAAAGGGTAATACATCCAGAAAGAGGCGGTCATAGACTACAGCTGTCTGTGACTAAGAAATGCACACAAGAAAAGTTTTGTTATTGTTGTTTTATTGAGTGTGTGTGTCTGTAATCCTTTAAACTTCACAAGAATTAAAGTGAACAAATCCTATTAATATATTATAAATATAGTTAATACAAGACTCCATAATTTGTAATTGTTATAATTAATATATTTAATACATATACAAAGCGTGATGTTTACAACTGTGTTCAAAAATATTTAGCCGGTTGAATTTAATTAACTGTGCAAAAAAGAAAAGAAAAAAAGATTCGAATTCCTCCCGCTATGTCTGAGCCACTGTGATGTCACAAAGAAACTTAGAACTTTTAGAACGTTGCGCGTGTAAAACCGTGCAACGCTCCTCACTTCACTCATTTAGGCTACTCAGTTTGTTGCTGCTCTAGTCTGATTGATACACAACAGAAATTTATCATGGGACAGAAGTCTTCACGAGTACAGCCGTTTACGGAGAGCGAGCAGGTCAACGACCTCGCTCACAGTAAACCCCCAAAATCCAGCCCCAACACGGCAGGGAAAAATAATCCTCATCGGCCTGATGAGAAGCCTGTTGGTGATGGTGAGGGAATTGTGCTTCCCCTCTCTCCTCTGAAAGAGGAGAAGAGGAGGAATAAAAAGAAAGCGGGCCACTTCTTTCAGTGGCTCTCTTCCCGTTTGAGGAAAAAAATCACCAAAAGCAAGAGCTCAGGTCAGGGTGAGATGAAGGACCAAGGTACTGAGGCGGAAACATCGGGGAGAACCGATGGTAAATGACACAACCGTGTTAGGAGAATTTAGAACTCTAATTCATTTTCTGGAGCTCTTTACATTAAAAAATCACTTCTTTATTCACACCTAAATAAGAATATCTACGGGAACTCTCCTGTCCCATGGTTGTAAAACAGTCTTTTTAGCTTCTCTTCTATAATATATTAGGCTACTTCAAAATTCAAGAGTGAAATAGGAGAATTATACTTTGCACTTTTAATAGGTGAACAATTCGAGTCGCTACGAAATGTATTTATCAACAGTAATTTACTGCTAACTAACATCTTGTGCTGGTGTTCTCCTCTTTAGATCAGAAGCCTCTACAGCCCATCTCCAGATCTGTAGAGGTCATTGATCTCGAGGAACCTCATACCAGTGTTCTTCAAGTCCCTCCTGCTGCTGAGCCTCTGGTGCAGGAAGACCTCCAAGCTCAAGTCCACGATGCTCCAGTCAGTGTGAGAGCAGGTGAAGTGTCTCCTCTGATGATAGAGTTGGACAGAAATGAAGTGGACATGGGACCTGAAGGTGAGTTTATTGCCACAATCCCAAACATAACACACACATGCTCTTCTTACAATATCTTTGAAGCAGTACCACTAAACATTGCCTTCTCCTTTTCATCTTTTAATAGACAACATTTGCTGCCGATATGCAATTGGCAGCAAGCTGGGTCAAGGTGGATTTGGTGCTGTCTATAAGGCGACTCGTTTGGAGGATAGACTTAAGGTTTGATTTTTTTAACTTACATCAACTGCTCTTGGCCTTTAGACTCTTAAAAATAAAGGTTCTTTATTGGCTACATGAAGAATGGTTACATGAAGATCAAAATATTCTTCACATTAAGAAAAAAATGGTTCTTTTAAGAAGTGTTCATCGAAATGTTCTTTGGAGAACCTTTATTTTTAAGAGTGTAGTATTAAAATTCATGCTTTGATTATGTTTTTTGCATTGTTATAATTTATGGCATCCTACACATATTAATTGCTTTTTGTTTCGTTCATCAGGTGGCAGTGAAATTTGTCAAAAAGACAAAACACACGGAATATATCAGCATTGTGAGTACAAGTGATTTTTCACTAGACACACTTGCCCAAGACTGAGTTAAATTCCCATTCCACATCATAAAATGTTTCTTTCTTCCAGCCTGATCATCCCAAGCCCCTTCCCAAAGAAGTCGCCCTGACAATTCTGGCCAATAAAAACCCAGTGATGGATATTATTAGGCTGCTGGACTGGCAGGACCAGCAGAACTTCTACGTCATTGTCGTCCAGCGTTTCTCACACTGCATGGATGTTTTCCGCTTTGTGAAACGCAATGGAGGCAGCATCGACGAGAAGTTAGCAAGGTTCATTATGTGGGGGGCAACGCTAGCCGCCAGTGCATGTTGTCGCCGTGGAGTTTACCATGGGGACATCAAGTTAGAGAACCTGCTGATAAACTTGGAGAACCTCGAAGTCAAACTAATTGACTTTGGATGCGGCAGTCTCCTGACAGAATCTGCCTACACAAGATTCAGTGGTGTGTATTATCTCTAAAAACTCTTGTGAATCAGTTAACTCAATACTTAATGCTAAGAAGACATGCTGTGGTAATGACTAAAACATCAGACAAACTCTTTTTCTTCCAGGAACAGTTATGTACTGCCCTCCCGAGTACATACTAAAGGGCGAGTTCCACGGAAAGCCAGCGACGGTCTGGTCTCTTGGCATCCTCTTGTTCAGAATGCTATGTGGACACTTTCCAGATAGTTTCGACTTCTACAGGACCAACTTGAACACCTGGTCCAAACCTGGCTTGACAGAAGGCGAGTTCTTCTCCACAAGTACAATTCAAATACAAAAATTTATAGGCTTTATAGGAGATGGACATATTGATAATGCAGCAGGTTTCTGACTTGAAGATCTTCCATCTTAGAATAAGAAGAGCGGATGTAGTTTACAGTAATAATCAAACATCTCTCCCATCTTTCTGCACAGTATGCTGCCATTTGATCTGCTCACTTCTTCAGCAAAAGCCAGAATGTCGGCTTGATCTGGACAGGATTGCTCACCATGACTGGTTTTAGGTAAATTTGGTAATTTGATTTGTTACACTCTGTAAAATAAGGGTTCTTTATTGGCATCTATGGTTCAATGAAGAACCTTTTAACATCCACAGAACATTCCATTGCACATAAGGTTATTTAGATTAATTAAATATTCTTCACACTATAAAATAGTACATTTAAGAACTGTTCACTGAAACGTTTTTTGGAAAAACCCAGAATAGTTCTTCTATTGCAGATCTCCAAGTGTATTATTTTTAAAAGTGTAGGATGAAAATTCACACTTCTAACTTATGATATACTTTTTGTATTGTTATGATTTGTTATGGTATTCCATCCTATGGTATATTAATTGCTTTTTTGCTTTGTCCATCAGGTGGCAGTAAAATTTGACAACACGTCGAAACGTGTGGAAAGTATAAGCATTGTGAGTACAAGTGATTTTTCAATAGAAAAAAAATACCCAAGACTAAGTTTAATCCCCATTTATAACCATTTAACAGCCAAAAATGTTTCTTTCATCCAGTCTGAACATCCCAAGGCCCTTCCCAGAAAAAGTCGCCCTAATAGTCCTGGCCAATAAAGGCTCAGTGATGGACATTATTAAGCTGCTGGACTGGACGGACCAGCAGGACTTCTACAGTACCTCATAGTCATCCAGCGTGTTCACTTTGTGGAACACAAACGGAGGCAGCATTGAGAATGCTGTGTGGGTATATTCTAGATAGTTTCAACATCTACAGGACCAACATGAACACCTGGTCCAAACCGGGCTTGACAGAAAGTAAGTTCTTCTCCACAAGTACAATTTTAAAACTTCATAGGCTCTATAGGAGATGGCTATATGGAATTTATGCAGGAATTTATCCTGTTTTTCTGACCTGAAGATCTTACAGCTTAGAATAAGAAGAGCGGATTTAGTTTACGGTAATAATCAAACATCTCTCCCATCTTTCTGCACAGAATTCTGCCATTTGATCTGCTCACTTCTGCAGCAAAAGCCAGAACGTCGGCTTGATCTGGACAGGATTCTTCACCATGACTGGTTTTAGGTACTGAGCCTAAGATGAGCTAAAAACAATTAAGGTGTATTTTGAAAACGCCACCTGTTCTAATAATGAATTTAACAATAAAGCTGTGTTTTGTTCCAGGTGTAAGACCAGTCACAGTCACTCTGAAAGTGTCATCTGTGCAGCTGTTTCGTCTGCCAGGCAGATTTGAGTGGCATCTCCGTCCATCCACTTTAACGTCTTGCAGGGCCAGGAAGCCCTGGTAGCATTTTGTGCCTTTGGCTTGAGGCAGCAATATTAACAACTGGTGATGTTGCTTGCTGAAGGATGTGAAAATTGATGTATTTTTGTAAATAATACAAAAATGTATTACTTCATCTGAATGGCTGCAGAGGTTCCTGCCAGAGCCTTCACAGAGATCTACTGTTTAGTCAAAAAAGTTAACGTGTTAACAGTTCACTCACTCAACTAAAACTTCTATATTTTACATTTTATATTCACAGAATGAAACAGTGGACATTAGTCTTTGCAGGCACAATGTAATTAAATTCAAAAATAACTCTTCTGCATCACAAGATCAAAGATGCTGTCAGAAGACAAAGAGAATGATTTTATTTCAAAGATGTTAAATGTGATTGATGATAGTGGTCATAAATAATAATAAAAAAAATTAACAAAAACAAATGTCTACTTTTTTTAGGGAGGCTGTTAAATAATATCTGCTCTTATCTATAACAGAGAAGATGAATATGTTTCATAAAAATGCATGAAACACATTAGTCATCCTGCTGCACAAGAGCAGTGCTTCCTAAAATTTGTTTCTGAATCTTCATCAATATTGCTCATTTAGTATGCTTACCTAATCAAACACACCTGACTCAGATCATCAGCTCATTAATAGAGACTCCTAGACCTCAAATGGGTGTCACACAAAGACATTCAAAATGTGCAGTGTTGGGTGGCTTCAGGAAAACACTGTTTTATAACACCGTTTCAAAGCAGGCAGGAGTGTGAGAACCTTGCAAATGGAATCACATCTTTAATATTGTGGAGTCCCAGAATGCACTGCAGGTACCTCTCAAAGCCCATCCCAAACCCACCATGGGGGACTGAGCCAAACTCTCTCAGCTGCAGATACCTGTCAATCACAAAGATGCTCTTTAAGGGTATGTTTACATGACAACAATGTGAAGTTTTTCTTTTGCATTTTTCATGTGCAAATGGAAACGTTGTTGTGTAAATGCCTCTTAAGTCTGGAATAAAAATATGGTTGGGTGGCAAAAGTTGTTCTTAGAAACCTACCATGCATATGTCTCCTCCAATCCAGCCCTGTGAAAAGAGGGAAAACATGCAGGAGATGGGAGTGAATAATAGTACTTAGTAATACATCAGCAAACATTAATACTTCTGGAAAGCATCACATTACATTTTTGGTGCCATATGTGTGTACAGAAGAACACACTCACATTCTAACATACAGAATATACACTATAGCCTAAAAGTCTTTCGGATTTACTAAAATACACTTTTTTTTCAGTACAAATCAACATAACAGTGCAAATAAAAAACCTATAGTACTTGATGTTTTATTTACACTGTGAAAGTTTGGTGTCAGTTTTTTTTTAACCTTTATTCAGCAAAGATGCATTAAAATGATCAAAATCGACAGTATAGACATTTACTAATGTTACAAAATATCTATTTCAAATTTTTCTCTGTCAAATAAATGCTGTTCTTTTGAATCTTGGAAAAATGTATCACAATTTCCACAAAAATATTAAGCAGCACAACTGTTTTCAACATTAATAATATTAAGAAATGTTTTTTTAGTGCTGTCAAACGATTAATCGCATCCAAAATAAAAGCTTTTGCTTACATAATATATGTATGTGTGCTGTGTATATTTATTATGTATATATAAATATATGTGTATATATAAGTATATACTTAAAAATGTTGTTTATATAGTAAATATTTATTTATAATATAAATTATATGAATATAAATATAGATGTAAATACATGTAAATATTTTCTAAATATATGCATGCATGTGTGTGTATTTATATATACATAATAAATATACACAGAACATGCATATATTATGTAAAACAAAAACTTTTAATTTGGATGCGATTAATCGCGATTAATCGTTTGACAGCACTAGCTTTTTGTTTTTTGTTTTAAACACCAAATCAGCATATTAACACTATTTCTGATTTCTGTTTCTATTTCTGATCATGTGACACCGAAGACTGCAGTGATATTAAAATAGTTAAAAAATAGTTATTTTTAATTGTAAATGGTAAAAATATTTTACAACATTATTGTTTTTACAGCATTTTTGATGTGATAAGTGCAGCCTTGGTGAGCACTTTTGAACAGTAGTTTATCCATGTCTTAAATAATTACAGCATATATTATTTTGTATTACTTATTACTATGTGAAAAGGGACTCTTCTCTAATTCTTACTGTGCTAGTCGTTGACTCAGAAGTTCTATTCTCTCCTCTCTCAGGGATCCACCACAAAGCTCCCCCACTCCAGGCACCAAGAGATCTACAGCAGCTGCCTGTCCAAAAAATCATCAGTGAATAAGCAATGAGCACACAGAGGTGAGGAAAAGCGCAAAAAAGGTCTAATGGACAAGCTGAATTCAAAAAGACATGCCATAACATCTTTATCACATCTGATCATTTACTCTAGGCTTTAAACACATAATATAAACATATTTCACACAGATTAGCAGTTGAGTGGAACTCATGGCAGGCCCACATGTAGAAAAGACTGATGGTGAGAGCTCATTCTTACAGTGTGGTTGGGCTGGTCCTGGTTGTCTCGGGCATAGAAAGGCTTTAACTCGTAGGGATAGTTGATGACAAACAGCGGAATGTTTCCACAATGTTTCACCAGGAACTTCTCATGTTCTGTCTGAAGATCACTGCCCCACTAATGTAAAGCATATGTCAAAGAAAGGGAGAACAGACAATATTAAAAAAGACCTTCTCAAACTTACATATACTACCATTAAAAAGTATGGGTCAGTAAGGTTTTTAATGTTTTAATGTAATGCAGCCTTGGTGACTGTCTTGTGCTCATCCATTATTATGTATAGTAATTATTTAAAACAAACATATGCTGTACTTTACTTGCCTCAGTGCTGAATGTGAAGTTCTGTGAACTGCTCTTTAGAATGTCTATGGCCTCGGTGTAAGAAATGCTGTAAAAGGCAAATATAACAATTTAAAATCGTGCAGTAAAAATGCATGGTTCAAAGAGAGATGACATACATACTTAAAAATGATTGATTCTATTTGAGAGAATTCGTACTTTTAACAGCTAATATTCAGAGAACTTTTTAGAAGAAAAAAAAATATGTAGTGTCTTTCTCAAGCTCAAGGCCTTTTTTAAAAAGTAAAAGGACTTCAGCTTTGGGAAAAGTAGACTGAACTGAAATATAATACGTACACATTAAATTTTCTTTTCAACATAAGATCCACTTGATCCTGAGGATGTTCAAATAAGATAAAATATTATCAGTTTCTTACAGCCATTATACTGGAGAAACTCTCAATGCTCATATAAGGCTCTTATAAAGCACACGGAACAACAGCATTGTGTGCCATACCCTGTGTCCTTGTGCAATATATTTGTGAAATAACTCTATATCCTCTGCGCAAGAGGACAGCACATGCTCCGTGGCAGCTTTGAATAAGTCCTCCATTACCTGAAGAATAAGAAACAAGCTTTAAAATGAAAATGATGCATTATGATATATATACACTTTCAAATCCATCTTCAAACCATAATCAGTTGCTTGATAGATTGTATGTAATTCACTGAGTGGGAAGGAATGAGTTTTCTACCTTCATAAGGTCGTCTAGTGACTCAGTGAAGGCAATCTCTGCCTCTACCATGTAAAACTCTGCCAAGTGTCTCCTGCTTTGAGAGTTCTCCGCTCTGAACGTAGGACCGAATGTGTACACTGCAGAAAAAGCCCTACAACAGACAACAGCAGACGCTGAGCAATCACAAAACACTTTAGCATTCAACTTTAGCTGATGATTCATTATACATTTTGTAATGTCTGTTCTAGTGGATCTCAAACCATTGACCAACACAAAGGATATTTACTCTGGTATTTCTGCTGTAATTATGACAGTGCTGCTTTAAAACTTGTCTAACAGATACTGGGAGGTTTGATACAACAAACTGATATATAAATGATTGATAATTGATTTCACAATTCATTTGATTCTATAAGCTTCCAGAATCTGATTCTGAATGGTTTTTAATAAATAATAGATAATAATAGCTATTGCTGGGGAAAGCAATTATTTCAATTGATTAATCTTGATTTTCTCTGTTTTTAGCATTATAATTAAGTTTTAATTAACATTTCTATTCAATGGTTTCCTCTGCCACAATAAAGTCTTGAGGGTTTTCTCAGCAAATAATGCTATTCAATTATGTTATACAACAAATAAAATTCCTAATCAATCTGCAGCCCTAATAATAAACTTGAGCTAAGATCAGATTTTTAATATTCTTAACAGTGTGGTTAATATGACTAGTTGTGTCTAAACTATTTACCCTGCCATCACCTCCAGGTGCAGCTGTCCTGAGACTGTTAGATAAGCTGGCACAGAGAAGAAATGTGGGTTTGGGTCATCTGAGTCATTTTTATGCCCTGCAGGCTTCAGAGAGCACAAACATAAGCATTTCTCAGTGTTTTAAGGAAGAATCAATAGCATCCATGTACCATATTTTGAAATAATATCATTTTGCTTGTTGCTATATCTCACATTTCACCCGTCAACTCAACTCCGTACCTCAACTTGGAAGAGTTCTCCAGCTCCCTCACAGTCATTTGAGGTGATTACTGGTGTGTGTATCTGCACATAACCGTTATCCTGTAACAACAATTAACACAATCACTCAAAAGGAATTATAAGCCACATGAGAATTGTATTATTAATATTTTTTATAATCATGATTTGATTGTTATTAATTTGCAAATTAGACAGGTAATATAAGAATAAAAGAATGAAAATACATGTAAAATTACTACTAAAAATTTGGGGCAGTAAGATTTAAACATTTCTTATATTACAAACTGTATAATAAAATATATAAAATTCATAAATACACACATACACATACATACATATATATATATATATATATATATATATACATATATATATCCCCCCCCCAAGGTTTCCACAGAAATAATAAGCTGCAGAACTGTTTTAACATTGATAAAAAAGAATAGTTTCTTAAGCAACAAATCAGAATATTGATTTCTGAAGGATCATGTGACACTGAAGACAGGAGTAATGACGCTGAAAATTCAGCTCTGCTTTACAGGAATAAATTACTTATAAAATATATTAAAACATAAAACAGTTATTTTTAAATTGTATAAATATTCCACAATCTTATGATCAAATAAATGCAATCTTGGCGGGCATAAGAGGCTTCTTTCGAGAAATCTCACTGATGCCAAACTTTAAACGGTAATGCGTAATTGATAACTTTTTACCCTGAAGAATGACTGGATAGCAGTTGTAGCCTCACTGCGTATCCTGAGCAAAGAGCTGAAGGCATTTGTTCGGCATCTGAGGTGAGGAAACTGCCTGACATACTCCAGAGAATGACGCTCCTTGATCTTGAAAGGGAAGTCCTAGAGCAGACATACTGGATCAGTATATTAACTCTGATCTAATCATGACTTTTTTATGAATCACTTTTCATCAGTTTGATCTGATTGATTCTTTTTTAAAGTAAAGACTCACCACAGGATTGCATTCTCCAACCACTTTAATATGCTGAGCATGTAACTCCACATTCTGTCTCTTACTTGGGCTCTTCTCTAAGGTGCCAGTGATGTCAACAGCACAGCCAAATGTGAGGTCTCTTGACAAGAAGGGAGGATATATCAAAACTACACATCTACAGAGGTCCCAAAGACTATTTAAACAAACAAAAATGACATTTTCTTTCCATTTTTGCAATTAAAAGGTGATTTTTAGAGGATGTAAGAAATCAGTTGCCATAGATTTACACAGGTGTACTTGTTGTCTTACTGTAGACTGGAACAGTATATATACTTTAATTCAAAATCTCATTATGTGAAATGTTTTGCTTGAAAAGTACTTGTGCTAAGACTTCATTACAATGAATGGCACTTGCTTTGTTATTTTGTTATTTAATACAATGACACTCATTCATTTTTTTGTGTGGCTGTAAGTGGAGTCGGTGTATATATCAAGATTTGCATGACATTTGAAATAGCATTTCATATTAGTTCTAGCACCAAAAACAGTGTTCAATAAGCAAATGCAGAGAATAGCACCTGGTATTCAAGTGTGAGCTGGTGACAACCTGTAGAGGTTGCCGTGAACTTCCATCATTCACATGTAAGAAGAGGTTGTCTTTCTGTGGCCTGACGGATCGAACCCATCCCTGCAGGAACAGCAAACATGTTGACATGTAATGATCACAGATGTTTATTCAGCTACACTACAGTCAAAAGTTATTTTAAATAGTAAACGATTTTCACAATATTACTGCTTTTACTGTATTTTGGATCAAATAAATGCAGGCATGGTGAGCAGAAGAGACTTCTTTAAAAAACATTAAAGTGTATAATGTATGGTGTATTCAACTAACATACTTTTTCTAGTTAAAGTTGACCATTAACAGTCTCCAACAGTGTGCAGTATCATTGCTATTTTAGCATCATTATGATATTATTTTAGTTTTAATATTATTTTGAACTAGTTTTTATCTTATTTTTATGTATATATTTATGTTTTTGATTTCATTTTTATATCTAGCACTTACATTTTCATTTTATTTCAGTTTTAGGTTTTTCAAGTTAAAGTAAATAAAAAGGAAAAATGCTTATCAAACTAAATATATTTTTTTAAGTAATATAGTCGGACTACTTTTGACCTAACTCATTTATCACATTAATTGAAATATTCTTGTACCATACTTACATAAGGTTTCCCAAACTGTGTTTCATGAATTTAATAAAAAGTACATATATTTAAGTAAATATGTAAGTTAAAAGAGATTCAGCTGATAACTTTTTGCCCTTTTTTGCATAATTTCACAATTAATATTTACTTTGATCTCATATTTAATCTCAAGCATGCACTCTGGTAAATAAACACTTTAACGTTTGACAAAAACATTATTAGGACAAAATTAATGGTTGTGATGGAAATGACTGATAGAACAAGGGACAGTCATTCATACAAATTAATACTAAAATTGCTTCCCACTGTATGTGTATGCATATGTAACAATATCATGTTAATAATAATAACAACAATAATGTTAAAATCTGGTTCTGCTACAGTAAAAGAAATAAGTCCAAGTAGCAAAAATCAATGTTGAATGCATAGTAAAATGTAAAATGAAATCTAGTAGCTTTAATAAAATGATTCCAAGTTGAAGAAACAGCTTTATAAAATAATGTCGGACAATGTTCTCACCTGTATTCTAACATGTGACCCTGTCTCTTTGCTTGAGAGCGCATCAGACACTCTCACTTTCTTGGACACCATGCGACTGCAGTGTCGTTGAAAGGATTTTGAACTAAATCGGCAGAACAATGCCGAGGTGAAAGCAGGAATCCGCTGTAATGTGAGCATCATGTCAGCTGAGTGTGAGGCTTATGAATGTCTGGACCCAGCTTGCATTTCTCTGCTTCTTCCGCTTTAAATGACGGCGCCTTTCACGTCCAGTAACTGGGGTGAAATGTAATTTTTGATAAAGTATGATGATAAAACAAATGCACTTCTATAACAGCGATAGGTTAGTCTCATAAGCCTCTGTTTTGACATTCACTCAGTGCTCTTCACGCGCTTCCTGAATCGAATAACGTCGCATGTACGTAGCGTCCCATTGGTCGAACTTTGACATGCGCAGTAGATTACTGATCAAGCGTCCGAGTCAGTTCAGTGAATCATTTCAAAGAATCGGTTAAAAAATGATTCAGCCCATACGGTTTTACTCTGTAATGCTATATGTAATTCATATAACATGGCAAGCCAAGAAGAATTTATTTTAATTACACAGAGTTTATTATGTCCAGGTACAGTTTGTTTTGCAGCTGATTCAGCTTATAAAAAGTCATTTTCAATTTTTAATAAATCGGTTCTCATTACGATTTGGACATGTGTCCCTAAGAGACGTTTCTCGGTTCAATGTATCAGTGAGCCGAAATCACCCCCTATACACCCCCTATTACTCCACTAAAACAGTTCACTGAGTAAATTAATGGAAACGAATGAGCACTGAAATGAAATGAAAGGAGCAATGAAACAGACACTGAGTGCGCCGGATCTTCTGGGGAGTTCTTTCATTCGTGAACGAATCGTTCAAACCCATTTTGCGAGTTTGTTAAGAAGAAGAATATAATTCCTTCAAGTGTGAAACATAAAATTCATTAAAATACATGTAACCTGTTTTCCCCTAAATAAAAAAGAGTTTTGACTTTTTTTGTACAGAAGGTAAAGGACAAATACACAAAGCCTATTGCCTATGCTGTATATTAGGGCTACAAAAAACTAAAAAAAAAAAAAAAAACTAAAAAAAATAATAATACCATGGTATTAAAATAATACCATGGTAGAAATATCAAGGAATGTTACACTAGATTTTACCAAATGATTTACAGTCCTGAAAATGTATGAAATTAATAAACCCCTCAGAGAGCCAAAAAATGCTTTAAATGTAATTAAATCATATTTGAACAACAGAAGTTCACTCTTTACAGAGAGAGAGAGAAAAAAAAAAACTTAAAAATTTTAAACCTGGTTTCACAGACAGGGATTAGACTAAACCTGGATTAGGCCATAGTTCAATTAGGACATTTAAGTAATTTTTATTAAAAAAAAAAAAAAAAAACATTACTGGTCTGCATCTTGAGACAAAACAAAGGCACTGATATAGTTTAAGATCAGTCAGTGCAAGTTTCCTTCAGTTGAAACAGCTCAGATTCAGATTTTAGTCTGGGACTAGGCTTAAGCCCAGTCTGTGAAACCAGGGCTATAACTCTCAGCATGCCAAAATCACATAATATGGTCACTGCCTTACACTTTCTGACTTTGCAGAAATTTTGTAGAGTGTGAGAGACGAGCTAAAGTTTCAACCTTCTATTTTACTGGAAAGACTTTCATAAAGGTCAGTGCAACTGTGCTGTATAGGCTTTTAAATATGCATTTTCAGGTACTTTAAAGGGGGTCAGTGAGGTGCAGGAATGTTTCAGGATAATGAACAGAAGGGCTGCTCTGAGATTAACATATTCAGATGTCAACTAACTTGCTGGGAAATGCTTTTCAAGAATTCATATTTACTTGAATTAAAGTTCACTTTCGAAAAGTGCACTCTTGAAAAACATTCATGAATCCATTTCATGTAAAATATGAAGCAATACATCATATCATACATACAACTCACGTGCATGCTAGGGTTAAGATATGGTGTTTCGATGCGTTTCATTGATTTTATTCATTAAACACGATTGTAGATTCATAACCATAGAACTGCAGTGCTCATCTTTTCCACAAGATGGCGCTGTAACTCCATCAGTAAGTTATGCAGAGCGTCGCATGAGCAAGCCATTGACGAGACAAATCTATTTACTTATTTATTAGCTCAGCATCTTCAGCAGTGAATTATTAAAGCAGCTTGAGGGTCTCTGTGGACTGCATCTCACCAAAGGCAATGCTAATGTTATTTTTACGGCATGTTATATTTATCTGTGCCTTTGTTTGCTTTTTTGTGAAACTCAATTTTACAGCAGATTTGATGAAGCTGTGATGCGAAATTCATTAGCTAATGTTTTAACCTACAGACAGGATTCTTTCAGTGAACATCCACATAATATTACCTGTTTATAGCTACTGAATATATAATACAGAGAGACTGTATAGCCAAGTTCAGGGCATCCTTATTTCTCTAGTTCTGGGCCTCAATCAATAGGCTATGTGATTAAGCAACACAAACAGGGATCTTGTTTGAAAAGCTCTGAGCTCAGAGGGCAGCGGTGTCCTCACCTCTCTCCTGTCAGACTCTATACCAGCTGTATTGACCCTTAATTCACAGCTTATCATCAATTCCTCCGCAGCTCACGCTGTGCATGTGCACAGTAAGCAGCATTGATTTCACGTCACGATGCTCGTTTAGTTCTGATGAAGCCAAAATAGTGATATCTTCTGAGGGAAAGACTTTGGACGCCTCTCATCCCAAACGTGACGGTGATCAAAACAGTATCTGCTGGGAGAAGCCTTTGTAACCTCTGTTTGATCTGTTTGATGGATGTTCCATTGTCCACTGGATTAACATTGTCTGAGTATTGTTTTAAAGCCCAAAATAAGATGAAAAAGAAGTTTTGAATAATAATAATAACATAAAGGACTACAGGATTAAAGTTTAAGGCCACATGAAAACAAAATTTGAGTTCTGTTTGCTTTGAGAACATGATTTTTTTTTTTTTTTTTTTTGATAGGCTATGGATCAAGAACCCCTTCACTGACACCAAACCAGAAATATGTTTCTTTTTGAAGTTTTATACTGGATATTATCATGGATATTGTTTTGCATAATTAGTATGATTAAAATGACCATTATTACAATGAATTAATCTTAAAAGCTACTGTGTACTACTGTGGATAAAAACAGATGTAGCCTACAGGTGTCGTCCACATAGGACAAAAACATACAATAATTTGTACAACAGATTTCTTATTTGTAACTTATAATTAACTTTTATATTTGTGACCCTGGACCACAAAACCAGTCTGGGGTATATTTGTAGCAATAGCCAAAAATACATTGTATGGGTCAAAATTATTGATTTTTCTTTTTTGCCAAAAATCATTAGGATATTAAGTAAAGATCATGTTCCATGAAGATATTTTGTAAATTTCCTACCGTAAATATATCAAAACTTAATTTTTGATTAGTAATGTGCATTGCTAAGAACTTCATTTGGACAACTTTAAAGGCAATTTTCTCAGTCTTTTGATTTTTTTGCACCCTCAGATTCCAGATTTTCAAATAATCCTAACAAACCATACATCAATGGAAAGCTATTTATTCAGCTTTCATATGATGCATAAAACTCAATTTTTTAAAAATTGACCCTTATGTCTGGTTTTGTGGTCCCGGGTCACAAATTGCTAAATAATAAAGCAAATATATAAATGATATCTAAAAAAAAATCCTCATTATGACGGTAGCCAGTTTAATGCAAATCAACTGAGAACTGGCCTTGGTTCTGAAGGAAGTTTTTGTAAAATGGTACGGGGACATAAACATTCAATTTGGCCTCAGAGGCGAAGGAAAGAAAAACAAAGGCAGCAGAAAACAGCATGTGTGCTAGTCCTATTGATCTTATGGAATTGTCACCGCTTAATGTTTCATGAGCTTAGCTAGACAAATCCTTCAGGAGCGGCCCAATATCTTTACAGCAGCACCTTAACTCCCACATATCAATTTGTCCCTTTGTTTGCGAGAGGCTGATAAGGGAAAGTGGGACTTCAATTTGCCGATTACACTGATTTCTCTCTGCTTTGCCTTGCTCTTTTTCCTGTCAGCTTTTCATCACCAAAAACAGCTGGATCGAGCACGCTTTGACCATTTTTAACCCACAGCTTTTGAAACGTCTTTTTACATGAAAGAGATGTGAAATTAAAATACTAGGCTTGTTATTTAAAATATCATGGGGCAAACGCTCAGTCAAGCAGAGGTTGTGCCACGCATACTACTGAATTTTGCCTAAAAAACTCTCATCTGACCACAAAACATCCTCCCATATAACTTAGTTATTATTATGCAAACTCTACCCATGGATCTTTTTGAGAACTGGCTTCTTTTGTGCCGCCCTCCCAAACGGGTCAGTGTTATGCAGAGCTCTTGATACGGTTGACTGGTGCACCTTTACTCCATTCTCTGGAGATCTTTCAGAGTGACCCTTGGCCTCTTAAAAATCTCCTTCTTTCAAAAGCTTTTCAGTTCTTATTTTCACAGCTGTCCTGCAGGTTACAGCCTGTATAATGACCTCCAAACCTTGTTTTATACCATACTGTGGTGTTTTTTTAAACAACTCCCAAACAGAGGTCAAATGAAAGGTGACTGTACCCTCATTAAGGCAATTTTTCATTTGTGCAAAAGCAGTGCTTCTGTAAGACGGGGACAAAATACTTTCACAAACTGCATACTGTATGGGGCTTCAGAAGTCTACAATGAAATTCTTGGTGTTTAAACACTTGTTTTAATCATGAAAAATCACCTAAATATTAACAAATACATATAACTGTTAAATGAACATGCACTATTTCAAGAAATGTAAGTAAATTAGTGATATTGATGTTTTTACCAAAGGTCAGATGTTTTTGGTTCCACTGCAGCAGAAGATGTTCATTGGAACATTCTTAAGTCACGCTGGAGAACTTGATTATTAGTAGATATGCTGATAATAATGGGAGAAAAAATAAAAATAATAAACAAATTCAATAAATGAAGAATAGAAGAATTTCCTGAAGTGGACTGAAATGGAAAATTATTTTAATGTGACACTAGTTTATGTTTTAACTGAAATGATACAGTCGGGTTCAAACTGTATAATTTTAAGTTAAAGAACTTTTTCTAGCATAAACCAATGTCACATCATTTTCTGTTTCATTAGATAAAATATCACAAACTAAAAATAAATTTTAGTCCAGGATTTGCAATTCAGTAATTGGCTCTGAATACATTAGCAAGTCACTGTATAAAAAAATACTCCTTTTATTACTAACAAACTGAAGTTTTAAAGATTCAGTGAAGTGGCTTGATGAGTGCATTTTCCCACTGAAACAGCTCTTGTTAAAAAGAGGTGGGCTTAATTGTATTAAATGTGATTCAAACTTTAAAAGTATATATATATATATAAACCTCTACTGGCAGATAATATAATATTCATAAAATAAAATGCCACATAAGAGTACTTGAGAAGACTGCATTTTCATGCATGTGTCTTAACATGCTTAAATACACTTTTAAAAAGTGGTGCACTTATGTCAATTTAAATGTTTTACTTTAAAGTATATTTTAATTGATTATTTTTTAATAATTTGTGACCCTAGGCCACAAAACCAGTCATAAGTGTCAATTTTTCGAAATTGAAATTTATACATCATCTGAAAGCTGAATAAATAAGCTTTCCATTGATGTATGGTTTGTTAGGATAGGACAATATTTGGCCGAGATACAACTATTTGAAAATCTGGAATCTGAGGGTGCAAAAAAATCAAAATACTGAGAAAATTGCCTTTAAAGCTGTGCAAATGAAGTTCGTAGTAATGCATATTACTAATCAAAAATTAAGTTTTGATATATTTACAGTAGGAAATTTACAAAATATCTTCATGGAACATGATCTTTACTTGATATCCTAATGATTTTTGGCATAAAAGAAAAATGGATCATTTTGACCCATACAATGTATTTTTGGCTATTGCTACAAATATACCCCAGCGACTTAAGACTGGTTTTGTGCTCCAGGGTCACATTTGTTAGAAGTACACTAATTTTGTGTTGTTGACTAACATACTAAAAGTACTTGATTATAACTTTGACTATAGTGTGTTATTCAATTTTAGGAATTTGGGGTAAAAAAAAAAACAAAATACTTTATTACATTTGTGAACCATGATTTACTACTTGCTATATTGGTAGTCAGAGACACTTGGCATTAGGGGAAGGGACATTCTTAATCTAGAAAGACTTTGATTGGACAATTTGTTTTTAAATTTCATCAATATACATTTTGAATGTAAAATAAGGATTATACAGTAACACGTAAAAAAAAAATTGGACTACGGTTTTTATACACCTCTGACCAGAATATGAGGTCATGAACATTTTTCATCTATTTTCCCAGAAATAAATTTAAATGCATATCTACAGAACTTAGTATTAGTACTTACAGTACAGATAATAATATAGCTACAGCATTATTAACTTATAGTTACACATATATTTGGTAACACTTTATTTTAAGGTGTCATTTTTACAGTGTAATTATACATTTAAGTACTGAGTAATATTAATTAACTACATGTACTTACTATATGGTTAGGTTTAGGATTAGGGTTTGTCTTAGGGTTACTTGCATGTAATTATGCATAAATAATTGTTGTTATAATAGTAAGTACACGTAACGTGTAACAAGGACACTATATATATATATATAGATAGATATATTTTTTTTGCCTTATGAATCTTAATAGCCCCTGGTCAGTGTATGCCTTTAGTATATGGAAAGAGCTGCGTGAATATTTTTCAAAACAAGTCGTGCAGGCCGGAGCAATATTTGGGTGACAGCAGTCAAGTGAAACAAGGTTAGATCATCCACAATCACTGAGATACAACAGAGAGACTGTCTTTTTTTTTTTATTATTATTATTATTTTGATTAGTAAAACTATTCTGAAAAAGCAAAGTTGTTCTTAACACATCAGAAGAGCTCAAGATAACATATGCGTCTGCTGCTGCCAGCCTTTCACAGAGAGTCAAGAACAGATTGGTGCTGCTGCCGGTGGAAGGGTGAGTTTGCTTAAAGCATAACAGCACTGTGGCATTGCTCTTATTTACAGCACTATCATGCTCATAAAACAGGCCATATGCCTCCATGTTAGACGGAAAAATATGCCGTACATAACACTCTGTGAGATGCTTTGGCAGAGGGAAGTGAGACCAAGGTCTTAAGGTGAAGGAAAAAAGACATTGTCTTTAACAAAGCCAACAAGGTCACAACAATAACGTCGAAGCAATTAGAATATTATGAATGAACAAAACAGATGCCACTATTCGTTTCTCTAGAGCTAAAGCGGGCTGAGATGAGAACTACATGCCGCTTGCTTTAATATTTTGTTATCTAATGCAATGACATTCATTAAGAGCGTATTCAGTGTCTCAATACATTTTGAGGCCACTGTACAAACCACACACACATAAGTAGAAAGCAACATCATGTATACCAAGTGCTCACCCTCAGTGGACAGCCCCACACATATTCATGAGTAATTGCCTCTATTTATAAGACAAGACCCACACCTCACTAATTAGCCCAAATATAAATGACAGAGCTTTGGCCTTCACCAGAGCTTAATTTGAAGAGTACCCTCAATTCACATGTGAGATATATTAACTAAAGGTAGGGCTGTGGTAAAACTGCATCATGGCCTAATTTACAAATTGAAGCATGCAATGTATTTGTTATCAAATTATATTCAGTAGTAGATTCAAATTTAAGTGAGATTTGTTTAGTGAATCAATCTCCATTCCAAAACCTATAAAGCTGCCTTGCTGCCTATACAGTGTTCCACAGTAGCATCCAAACTGAACTGGACCATTAGTGACTGATTTGGAACGTTTATACAAATAGCATGCACTAGACTCCATTTACTGATTTCAGTAGAGTGCAACAGACCCAATTTGTATGGAAGCCCGTTTTCGCCACTGAATAAAAAGTAAAAAGGGTAATTGCGACTTTTTATCTCACAATTCTGACTTTTTTTCTCATAATTGCATGATATAAACTCGCAGTTACAAGTTAAAAAGTCATATAAAACTCGCGATTCTGAGAAATAAAGTCAGAACTGCGTGATATAAACTCGCAATTGTGAGACAAAGTCGCAATTGTGAGTTATAAAGTCAGAAAATTAAAAAGTCATATAAAACTCGCGATTCTGAGAAATAAAGTCAGAACTGCGTGATATAAACTCGCAATTGTGAGACAAAGTCGCAATTGTGAGTTATAAAGTCAGAAAATTAAAAAGTCATATAAAACTCGCGATTCTGAGAAATAAAGTCAGAATTGTGAGATATAAACTCGCAATTCTGAGAACATATCAGTCCCCCCCCCCCCCCTTTAACCCGCAATTGCGACTTTATCTCAAAATTCTGAGAAAAAAATTCAGAATTGCGAGAAAAAAAGTCAGAATTGCGAGATATAGATTCTAAAAACTATAAAAGTTTTTATCTCGCAATTGTGACTTTATAAATCGCAATTCTGACTTTATAACTCGCAATTGTGAGTTTATATCACGCAGTTCTGACTTTATTTCTCAGAATTTTGAGATAAAGTCGCAATTGCAAGTTAAAATCCATTTTTTTTGTGGTGGGGGTGGGGGGGGGGGGGCTGATATGTTCTCAGAATTGCGAGTTTAAATCTCACGATTCTGAGAAAAAAAGTCACAATAACCTTTTTTTTTTTTTTTTTTTTATTCAGTGGCGGAAACGGGCTTCCATAAATTTCAGCAACCTTGATTCTAGAAGTATTTTTTTTCTATTAATTTTTTTTTTTTTTTTTTTTTTTGGTATTTCTCCTATTGGTATTTTAAAGACTTTGTTAAAAAGTTATAAACTGTTAAAGGTGCAGTAAGTGATTTCAGAGAAACGCTGCTTACTGCACCTTTAACCAAACCAACCAGCAACAAATCACAACATTACAAAAAATTGATTCAAAGTAAAAAAGTATTTGAAAATCATACATGAAGCCAAAGGTACAAGACTGTGTACTTATTGGGTTTAGTGATGGAAAGAACTACAATCCCATGAAGCCCTGTGAACGTCATAATTGATATAAAATGATAAATATAAAATTATTGATTTAAAGATGTTGAGTGTGTACACAAAAACAAACCATTTTTTATCACACAAGTTTAAGGAGCATATAGGAGACTCTATCATGTCATTTGCAGTGCCTCACTGGGTGGGCGCTAAAAAGTTGTTATGGTGTAATTTGTAACTGTCAGATTAGTGGCGATTTCGCAGCAGAATCATGGGTAATGTAGTTTTTTCACCCAGAATTCCATTGTTAAACATGATTATTTAAATAAAAAAAATAATAAGATAACATAATTCAGACTGATGGCATCATCAAAAACATATACCATTAGTTAACAACCTCGTAGTTCATTTATCATTAAAAATCAATTTCCCTACAGAAAAAAAAGAGATTTTTATTTCCGGAACCCAATTTGTTGCACTCTGTTGAGGTTGTGTTAGCATGTTGCTAAGCTAACAACACATTACTCTAATAAGCAGAGCTGGGTTGAAATCTGTTACTGATTCCAAATTATATGACAAAAATTGTAATTAGTAACGTAATCCATTACATTACACATTTTAAGTAATATAATCAGACTACTTTTAGATTACTTTTAGATTACTTTTGACCTAGCTAGTTTATCATGTTGATAAATAGGATAATCTTGTACCATATTGATATAAAAGAGTAAGAAAATATATTCCATTCATTGGTAAGTGCATTAAACATTATATTTTTCCCAAACTGGTTTTGTGAAGAAACTGCAGGGGGTTTATGAGATTAATGAAAAGCTAATAATGAATTAAATCATAAAAATGTTAAATGAAATGTTTTATTTGTTTACCTGCAAGTCATGTGGCCGTAACCAATGTCAGAGAACCATGAACTATGAACTATGAAATATTTATTTTAAAATCTCAGGGGTACTTCAAGTAATTCTATTAGGTGAAATCAGATGACAAAAAAAGTTTGTGAATTTGTGCACTTTAATGTGTCTGAAAGACAAAAGCCTTCCAAAGACATACATACAATATATTGTTAAATAATCTACTGCATCATAATTTAAATAAAACATTAATATATTGATCAGTAGTTGATGCAATGTTGAAACACTTCCTAAACCTGAAATGATTTTTTGTAAATCCAGTGGTCAAAGGCTGTGTAGCCACCTGACTATTGACTGGTCTCTGTGTGAATGTCCACAAAACTGAAGACTTTCTGAGTGTATATAAGCGGTAGGTTATTTTAGAAAGGAAAATAAATAAAAAAAGATGAAAAAGTGGAATTAGCTAGAATCAATAAATTATGAATAAATTAGTGCTATTGTGTAAATAATATGTAAACATGTTATCCATAAAAATCCAGATTACATGTAATCAGTTACTACCCAGCTCTGCTAATAAGCATAAAAATTGACAGATTACAGAAATGTTGGGTATAGCAGTCCATTTTGTAACTATGTTGAACTGTAATTATTATAGTTGCATCGTCCACCATCTTGGAAGTTTGTTTTTTTTTACACTGAAGTTTTCGTGGGAGAGCCTTCTCTACATCTTTTGAACATTGTGTAGCTTTTGGAACACCTGTAATGGTGAGAGCACACGTTCCAAATACAACAGGATTTCGAACAAAGCCTGAGGAAATCCCTGAAGGATAATCCTGAAAACATTCCGTGGCTCGCTATTGACGTAATAAATGTGCTTAGAGATTTTTTTTATAGAAAAACGAGAGCAGAACAACCTCAGAGATGTCTGAGTTTGACTAAGGCTTTGTTTAAAACCAAGTGAACTAGAGATTTGCATTTAAAACATTTTGAGCTTAGCAACATGCTAACCATTTGAGTCTCTTGTGCGGTTCATTTGAAGAGCAGTATTTATGTGATGTGTGGGCGATGAGAGAGTTGCTCAGTTTGAATGCAGATGCCTGTGTAGGCAGCAGACAGCCGGGCAGCTCACTAGGTTTTGGAACGGAGCCTAAATGTAGTTAAAGTACAGAAGAACTGGGTTTAATACTTGGATGGAGCCATTTAAATGACAGAATGTAACTCCAGAGCCTCCCGGGATTTGTAAGGCTTTATTATTTATTCTTATTTTTACTAGCTAGACTATATTATATTATTTTTATTAGAACTGAGGTAATATATGCTATGATAAAAAATCTGATCAAATTTCAAGGGCTTTGCTGCAGTTATTCATTTAAATAACCTCCCTATTGTTACAGGACATGCTATGCTAAAAAAAAAAAGTGTCTAAATTCTTTTCATGCTCATAGAATGGAGACTGATAGGACCATTTCTGAGCTGAATATGAAAATTCTGTATTAATAGTATCATATTTTAATCTCATGAACGCACTCAACTTTAGAAATACCATTTTTTGGGCCCCAGCTCTGCAGTAGCAAGTCTCCTCTTAAATAAGTAGCACTGTCAAACGATTAATCGCAATGAATCGTATCCAAAATAAAAGTTTTTGTTTACATAATACATGTATGTGTACTGTGTATATTTATAATGTATATATAAATAAACACACACACAGTATATATTTTGAAAATATTTACATGTATATACATTTATATATTTATATTCTTATATTTTATATTATATATAAATATATTTAATATATGAAGAGTTCATTTGCAAAAACAGATATCTCCGTTTTTAACAATTTTCAAAAATCATGTTTTTCATTGTGCATTCCAATTAATCTCAATCAAACTGCAGTTGGGTTATTTTGATTAGGTTAAAAAATAACTAACAAATACAGCTAACTAACACAATAAAACATAATAAAAACAGGATTTTTGAAAATAAAGAGTTATCTGTTTTTGCAAATAAACTCTTCATATAAACAACATTTTCTTAAATATATACTGTACATGCATGTGTTTGTATTTATATATACATAATAAATATACACAGTGTACACACATATATTATGTAAACAAAAACTTTTATTTTGGATGCGATTAATCGCGATTAATCGTTCGACAGAACTAAAGAAATGTGATATGAATGTCACATATACACTCCTAAAAATAAAGGTTAAGATTCTCCAAAGAACATTTCAGTCAAGAGTTCTTAAAATAACCATTTTCTCAGAACATTTTAATAATATAAAGAACATTTTGTGCAGTGGAAAGGCTCCATTGATGTTAAAGGAATAGCTCACCCAAAACTAAACATTAAACATTTACTGAAAATTTACACACCCTTGTGTCCTTGCCATGTTGTCCTCTCACATCAAAATCCACTGATGTATTTGTTTAGAACTGTTTTGGACTGTTTTTACTGTAAACTGTGCTTGATCCATGCATATTACTCTCCTGATTCAGACCAGGCAACTTTTTCGCTGAATAAAGCAATGAATGACTTTTATTACAAAGACTCAGCTTTTAATTTGGTGAGATGTTAATTGGACTGGAGTTGTGTGGATTACTTGTGAATTATTGTGATTGTTTTTATCAACTCTCATTCTGACGGCACCCATTCACTACAGAGGATCTATTGGAGTGCAATTGATGCAATTCTAAATTTTTCATTATTCCAAATCTGTTTTGATGACGAAACAAACTCATCTTAGATGGACGGAGGGTGAGTAAATTTTCATTTTTGGGTGAACTATTCCTTTAAAGGATCTACATGGAACCAAAGATGCCAATAAAGAATGCTGTTACGCTGTTCAGAAACCTCTGAAATCACTGCATGTCAAACCTAACAAGTGAACATGTCTAACAGGACAAATTCGACCTCTATTGGTTGTGCAGAGTCTCCTGGATCCAAGATGAATGGCAAGCTTACACACATCGAAACATGTAATTTTGATAGTTGTACTAGATTCAGAATGATCATTACTGGATGTACAATTCACTTTATGTCCATCATGCTAGTCACATGCTAGTCACAAAAAGCTATTGAAAATAGAAAAGTGTTGCGTCAAGAAACCTTTTAAGCCAGTGAAAAGATTGCACTCATTTTCCAGAAGCCATTTGGATGGGGAAGTACAAGAGTGGATTTTGTTTTGTGAAGCACTCAATTACTGGATTTTCATTTTATACTGAAGTTCAGCAAAATAAAATCTTCACATATTTTATATTTTGATAAAAAAAGAAGAAAATTCATGTCTTGATTGGCACTTGTGGAATGGCCACTCGTACAACTATAGCTACATAAGCACCTGGGGGGAAAAATGAAAATGACATTCTTTCTTCTGCAGAACACAAAAGAAGAACACAGAAGACGACAAAATACCTTAGTGTATGCGTAAAAACTGAAGTATACTTTGGACTTTAGCTGAAATGAAAGACCACAAATTTTTAATCTGGAGCTTTGCAGTAGACTGTATAATCTTAAATTTTGGACTTATTATAACTGGTTATGGTTCCCTTTCTTTGCTAACACCCTTCTGTCTCATTGACGCAGATGTATATCACTGCTTACGTTGCATAAGTGCCCACTACTGGCGAAAACATTTGCAGTGGGTTGAATTGGAATGTCTTAAAGGGACAGTTCACCCAAAAATGTAAATTCTGCTATCATTTATTCACTCTTAAGTTGTTCTAAACCAGTATGAGTTTATTTCTTCTTGGTTTCTTCAATATATTTTGAAGAATATGGAAGGAAGTAAATGGAAACCAGAAACTGTTTGGTTACCAACATTTTTCAAAATATCTTCTTTTGTTTTCAGCAGAAAAAGAGAATTTCTACAAGTTTGGATCAAGGGTGAGTAAATGATTGATTTTTGGGTGAACTGTCACTTTAAGTCCTTGATCTCTTGGAATCTGATATTGAGCTTATTTATTATTCCTTATGTATTTTTTAGATTCTCAATTTTCTATGCCTATAGGTGCTTGGGCTGTTGGAGACAATATGTGAGCCTGGACCACAAAACCAGTCATAAGTGTCAATTTTAAATCAATAAATAAGCTTTCCATTGACGTATGGTTTGTTAGGATTGGACAATATTTGGCCGAGATACAACTATTTGAAAATCTGGAATCTGAGGGTGCAAAAAAATCAAAATACTGAGAAAATCGCCTTTAAAGTTGTCCAAATGAAGGTCTTAGCAATGCATATTACTAATCACAAATTAAGTTTTAATATATTTACGGTAGGAAATTTACAAAATATCTTCATGGAACATGATCTTTACTTAATATCCTAATGATTTTTGGCATAAAAGAAAAATGGATAATTTTGACCCATACAATGTATTTTTGGCTATTGCTACAAATATACCCCAGCGACTTAAGGCTGGTTTTGTGGTCCAGGTCACATATATAAAATTACAAAAACAAATAAAACATCAATACAATAAGCTATGTAACAAACAATCAGCTTGAGGCAGCAACAAGTATTATACAATTAAATCTTAAGACACAATTTCAACATTAGACAACGTCGTCTACTACTTTTAGTGATAATTAATGCATAAACGGTCCAAAATCAACAAAATTAGATGATTAAAATGATCTTTCTTTAAAGCACAGGTTCTAAACCTTTGCTAACGTGCTCTCTCTTACTAAACTAGTTTTCTCTTTTCCTAGAGTCTAAAAACAGAAATGACCTTAAGGGTAATTAGCTTAATAAAAAGCATTAGCTATGCTGTCAATATGATTTGCATAATGTGTGAAATCAGTCTTACTGGCGAACACACACGGTGTCAGCCGGGTTTACAGACTGGTGCAGAGACATTTCTTGGGGCCCTGGCATTGTTCGCACCTGTCATGAGGAATGTGGGGGGGACAGGGACAACAAAACACAGCTGAGACCCCTTCACTGTCCGTCTGTCTAGATGTCCATCAACTTCAACAACCGTTTTAGTGTTATCCCTTCTTCATCAACCTTCTGCTGAACTACTTCTTTTGTGTTCCACAGGAGAAAGTCAAAAGGGGTTTGGAACGACATGAGGAGCAGAATTATCGGTGAACTATTGCTTTAAGACTGAATTAATTGATACAATGATGAATAGGCAACTAATTAGCGTCCTGCGGTGCTCATAGTTTGACATTCATGCAGACAATCCTGAGGCAACATCTTTGTCAGGAAAAACGCGTTCTTTCTTGCAGGAACATCATGCGACCTCATGCTGACCTGTGAAAATAGACAGCAGGAACAAGAGAAATAAAGAGACGAGAGAAAATGAGAGTTGACATCTCCCTCCCACCTCCTATTTCCTAACACTCGTCTGGACTCAAAGCAAAAGCAAAAGTTCTCTTTGGTTTCTCTTTTTTCTTCATCAGCTTTGTGTTTTTTAGTGACAGATGGCTGATTGGCTCTTTCAGAGATCTCAGGTTGCATTTTGTCTTCAAACCAACATGTTTCTGCTTAGGTTTCATTACATTTCTGCTTACATTTCATCAAGTGCATTGTGGGAAGCAGTGATTGGGAAACATCAAACGCCTACAATAAAGGGTATTTGATGAATAACAGTAAAACAGGCTCAAAGTAGTTTAATTTTGGAAAACATTTTGAAAAGTTGTAATAATAGGTCAATGACATGACATTCTATCTATGAAATTATTAAAAATACATTGATCAGTAAGTCTCATAAAAACATCAGATGATTTGACCTTTTTATGAAAAGGCAAAGTTAGCTTCGACTGCAAAATGTAGTGGTGTGATTCCCCCAAAAACTGTATGAATTAAAAAATGATGAAATACATATAAACATTTTGATTGAAAATAATGATTAAAATGTGTATACTTACACTTTTGTTGAAAATAGTAAAAAAAATAAAATAAAACAAAAAACGTACATTTCTAAGAACTTGGCAAGTGTAAACTATTTTTAAAAAATTTTTTTTTTAATGTTTACTTTATAGTGGAAACTTGTCATTAACTTTTACACATAAAATATTTTTTTGACATATTTTATGCACACAAAGATTTTAAATAAATCTGACTCTGTTTAGTTTCTTAATATATATGGAGCTATATTATGAATTAGCCAGAGCATGTTATTCCAACGAAAAATGTTTTCGTAATCGTTCATAATAAATCTAAATAACTTCCTTGAAACAACCTTTTGCCCCAATTCTTCTACTGTTAAGAATCCCTAAACTTCAGCAATTCAATCAGTTCTTTATGGATAAAATCAAGTTCCACAGCTTTTTATTTCTTGCTGAATATTTCATTACACTCAAAATTAAATTAGAGGACTAACATGGATAGCGAACATTGTTTCATGATGACTTTAAATAAAGTCCAGAACTTTCTTTTGAAAGTGAACAAATCAGGTTGCTCAGTTTTCATTTATACAATTTATGTAGCATAAATAAATTAATAAAACCGACTGCCTGTCAAAGCATGAATATGGAATCAGTTCTTCACTGATTTTAATAGTACCCACTTGTCAAATGTTTTCTCAACACTCTCTCAAGGTTCATTTTACAGTCAAGTAGGAACAGATGGAGAGCAAGAGGAAGTCCTGGAGAAGTGTGCTGTATTTCAGCCCCGAGCTCCAACTTCAAAAGCATTTCATTTGAGAACAGACTTCTGACTAAGAGCTTCAGAAATAATAGTCAATCACTTGAATACGGCACTTATCGGTTTACACACACACACGACAATATGCATTATAAATATGCAAAGTCATACGTTATCCATTCTTATATGGCTAAAGTAATTTGCTTATTTTACAGTATATCTGTATTAAAATTTTTATTCCGGTAATGTATATTTTTACTTTTCCTTTTTTCAGATTTTATTTTTATCCCAAAGCCAGAAAGTTTGCTTAAAAAAAATAAAAAATAAAAATCATGGAACAAATGAGACATTGTATACAGCTGGACATGTTTGAAGATATTAATCTATTATTTACTATTCTCACCGCTGTTGAGTGTAATGCTCTTTCATGCACTGGTTTATTTATTGACATGTCTAAAAGACTCTCCTCTCTTCAGGACTGATGCTCGCACACAGAGATCTAGATTCTAAGGGTCTCTGTCAAAAACAGCACTAAAATAGTGTATTGGAACATATATTGCTTCATGTTTTGGTCCATAAATTTGTTAATAAATATGACAAATATTTGGTGGTGCTCTATTTTGTTTTGTGAGACTCTCCCCTCTTCTAGAACCTCATTTCTGTGTATGAATATTTCAATCACTTGTGCAAAACTTCCGAAAATTGTAAACACCTCATTACACAATGTACAATTAGATGCCAGAACCACTTAACGTCAAGCTCCACATTAAAGGCATTAATTTGCAGTTCCACTTTAGAAGCAAATTGACATGAAATAGAGTAAGACAGTGTACTTTTTTCCCCCTGTGCACCACGTTCTTTGGAGATATTTGGATTTATAATGCTTGCATGCATCTGAAATCCTTCAACCTGGAGCTCTGGGGAAAAATAGCTTACTAATCCAGGAGCAGTACTATAAATGCAAAAGATGTGAATACTGTACCATACTGCAGCATATAGTATGCAAATGTACAATATTTAAATGTGTGCAATTATGGAATATCTGGATGACCTTCTGAATTTGCCAAAATGTCCAGTTTACATGTGCAGCATGGAACACTGAACCGTTATATAAAGTCATAATATTCTAGTGTGACTAATAACCCACACACAGCTGTGATGATATTAGCTCATCTTTCTCTTGACTCACTATTTGATTGAACTGCAAAAGAGGATAAAAATCATAAAAATGGAACGGTAATTGTGAGATAAAGGTTAATGTAAGAAATAAAAGTCCCAAATGTGACAAATAAAGTCAGAGTTACAAGAAATATAGTTGCAATTGTGATATGTGTGTGATATAGAACTAAAGTAAAATGAATTTAAAGTGCCCCTATTATGGATTTTTGAAATTACCTTTCATGCAGTGTGTAACACAGCTCTAAGTGAATGAAAACATTCTGCAAAGTTTTAAATCTGAAAGTGCACCATGTATAAAGTTATTGTCTCTCAAAAGAAAGAGTCGACTCTGAATCGTTGAAACGAGTCGTTTTTAAAATGAATCCCAAGCTGTTTCATGTTGACATCAACATGAAACATTAGCATATTGCCCGCCAACTTGTGGTCTTTTCGGTTGCTCTGAATGAAAATGCAAATTCATTCTTTGCCACTAGGTGCCACTTTTGGAGCAGAAAAGATGGCGGTTTCCCCGGTAACGACTGTACACTGCTGTAAACGCTTTTATTATGAAATGTAAATGAAATCGGGCAATCGGACCAATCACTGCAGATTAGCGTCACGCAAAGGAGGGGTTTGGAAAAAATGAATCATTGAGCGAATCGTTTGGGATTCGTTGAGCAAATATGGTAAAAATTAATGCATATTATAAGACAATGAAAGTGTTTTTTGACATTGCATGCATGTCAACTTGTTGTTGGGGACTCCAAAATATGAACCTTTCATTACTCATAATAGGGGCACTTTAAGGTTTTTTTTTTTCTTACTCCAAAATGGGCTTCAATTGTTTTAACATAAAATAAGTTAAACAGTGCAAACCAGTGGCCAACGGTAGTGTTCTGGAAACCTGTTTGAAAACAGTTATTTAAAAAAAAAAAATGAAATATGCAAATCACAATGACGTGAAATAAATGTAAACACAAAATATTCTTTATTTTTTCGTCTTTAACTAAAGACTACACAGATTCACTGCTGTAGCTCTAAAAGGTATCTACATTTGCATTTTATTTACAGCCCATTTCTTGTCATCTTATTTACATTTTCAAAGAGAAGCATTTAGAAACACAGTGTTGAGAACAAACGTAAAGTCCAAATGAGTCCAAAAGTTTAGAAAAAATAAAAGCCTTACGATGCATGTCAGTGCAATTAAACACATTGCATTTTTTCCTTCATTCATCATTGTTCTTTTTAAATACAGCGATATTGTCAGACTCATGATTTCACTGCATTCAATGACAGTAAAAAAAAACAAAATATGCTCGACAATATTATACAGCTTAAAAAACTTGATCTAATTATCTTGGTGACCATTCCCAAGTGATTTCCCCAAGAGTGACAGCAGGGGCAGATTCATAAACTGAACACTGACGTGAAGCGCCAATGCACCATCATGTCCGACATATTAACACCATCCAACCAGAAATAGACGCTCTTTGAAGTTCACATATCCAGATGATGGGTTGACGTGCATTTCAACCTCTAAACGACGCACCTTCAGGCTTTAATGCATTTCAGCCAGCTTGCAGACTTTCACATTCAGAGCACTTACGACGTTGCCCCATGCTTGGGAGACCCTCGGGGCAAAGGCTGTTCACTGGGGTTGTCACCTTTCCTTACCACAATGTGCAGTGCTTGCAGCACTCAGTACATTTCTTTTTAAAAAAAAAAAAAAAAAAAAAAAAGGAGTCTGAGTGCACGTTTAAGTAATGTGCTTCTTTTTTTTAAGCATTCATGCCGCTTTACGCTTGAAGCGTTTATTTCACTGACAAACATGAGGATGTATACTCCTCTAAAAAACACAGCACTAAAATAAATACTGTCATTCTTAGGAATGGTCCATATGCAACTCTTTGTTTTAACCATGAAAACAAATTAATTGAATTGACCGATTTTCTGGACTTTATTCCATGTGTTGAAACACTAGGCATTGTTCAAGTACAACAATTAGCAATAAAAGGGACAAGTGTTCACATTTCTGTATGCTTTCACAATTTTTATACTGTTTTGTGAATGTTACCATGAAATAACATGTTGCTTTCAAACTACTATATATATAAAAAAACAACCTTCTTCATAGTCTCAGTAGCTCCATTCCAAAACCTAGCGAGATGCCTTGCTAGGCAGCACCCTAACAACAATGAACTATCATAAGTGATTAATCTGGATCTTTGCACGGCACACAAATAACATAAGTGAACTGATTGTAACAGAGTTTGATGTTAGCATGTTGCTATGCTAAATGCATTATACTCTAATATGCATAATAATACACAGCACAGAAATATTGGATAAGAGTCCATATAATAGTAGTTCAGATAACTACTATTGATACTTTAAAGTAGTGAATTAAATATAAAAATATTTATAATCAACATATCCTTCAAATTGTTGGCCATCTTGAATTTTTTTACTTGCCTTCAAAACAAAAGGACACATGCAACACTGCCTTGAATAAGACTAAATCTAACTGCCTATTGGAACAGCTGTCAAGTCAGAACAACCCTTGAAATGCTGTCTAGGTAGGCAGCTCACTAGGTTTTGGAGATAATTTCTTTTAAACAGTGTTGTTTCATTTTCATTTCAAGTACATTTAAAGACCATGGGGCTACCTATTTCCTATTTGTTTCCTAAATTTCTGTTAATTATTCAAATTTTCCAGAAGTGTGCATACTTTATTCTTCTTTTCCCTTCCTATTCATGTTTAAGCCATTTGGTCAAATTTAGAAACAAAAATAATAATTAAAAAATGAATGTTACCAGCAAGCCACCCAGTCCCAAAATATTACAAGACACCACGACAAGTTTTGAACATGAGTTGGGTTCAGCTAGGAATCTGAACTGGTAGAGATGCACTGCAAACACCAATGTCCTTGTTTAAGTATGACACAGCCGGTGGGCTTTCAAGTATAAAAAGAAGCGATTAAAAGAGGTCTCTCCTTGGCTGAGGCGCAGGAAAAGGCAGAGTGGAGTGAAGCTCGTGAATAACAATCTGCTCGTCTGGCAGCAGGCTGAGCCAGTGAGCATAATGCATTACCAGCCTTCTTCCTATATTCCTTTGAGCAAACCCACAAACTCGAAGGCAGAACCGAATAAACCGCCGACACGCCGACCATATGCCGTCTTCAAGCAGCCACACTTAAGGGGCAAAGGGGGTTTAAGAATTACCAAAAGAGAGAAGGGCACTCTGCTGTTGTCGAAACAGTGCAACTGTTTTCAACCATTTTCGTTATGTATTAAAAAAATAAGTCTGGCACAGTCAACATAAAAATAAAGTAACATAATATGGTCACAAACGCAACTTGTCTTTGGCAAGAAGTCCTGGACGCTGAGTCCGAGTACGGGTTCCCCTCGCGTTCATGTCACCTGCGACCCATTTCAGTCTGTCGCAAGAAGTGGATGTTATTTACGTTGTCGGCCAACTCGGGGAACTGGTCGATCGATACTATGTAGAAGCCCTCGTAGCCCTGCACGCGTCCGGCACTCAGGAGCTGCTGCCTCTCCCCATCCGTCCAAGCTCGAGAACCCTCTTCTCCTTGCCGTAGTCTGTGACGCTCACGAGCCCAGGCGGCCGCGACGACCCTCTGACGCGCGAGCTCCAGCACACGGACCTTCTCTTCGTCGTGGCTGCTGCCGTAGCGGACGTTGAGGCACAGCGTACCGTACTGCAACTGGACGTCGGTTATGCGGCGCGAACGGCCGCCGAGGACCGTGTTGACCTGCGAGACGGTTACGTTCACACCCGTCTCCAGTGTGCGCTGGCCCACCGTCATGCCCAGCAGAGAGAGGTCGCCCTCTACTGGTCCCGATTTGACAAAGTAGTGCGTGTCCACACCTGCAATGGTGAAGTGTAAATCCTGGAGGTAGGTGGCCTTGTCTAGGACTGCCGCGATCCGCCGCCCATCTTCGTTGGCCAGGCTGATGATGTCGGCAGCAACACGGCCCTCCCGGATGGCTACTTTCACACCTTTCCCGAAGAGCGAGGCCCCTGTGGCGAAGAGCGTGCGGAGAGGGGTTTGAGGGCAACCGGAATCACTCGACCCGTAGATCTGGTCAAACCGCTCCAACCGGACGAAAGACTTCAGCTGCCTCTGGACTTCACATTGTACGCCCAGAACAGACTGCAAGAAGACAAACAAAACCCTGTGAGTGTCCTGCCATCAGTTTCACATTGATCATGGGTGACTACTTTCATTGAGTGAATAAATTAAACGTATGATATTGCATCTCCAAAACAACATTCGCAATTACCGTCGGCCACAGTGAGGTCTGTGGCAGTATTGATTGAATGTGACATATTATGCCAAGTTGCATCTCAGCAAAACACTGTACATTGTAAATCCTTGCATATGATTTTCACATTCATTATGTTATCTCCTCCAGTGGCAGGCGTCATTGCGCCCACCGCCTTCGCTGCTGCTATTTCCTGGGAGTAAGTAACATTTCCTGATGGTTTGTGCAGGATGGGTGATCTCAGCGGGAAACTCATCCTACCCCCGCGTTCAGCTGCTCAACTTTCCCCTCAACCAAGAATCGTGCTGCTTCATTAACACTTCAAACATTTCACATTTCCTGATATAACTACGTAGCATAACTCATTCTATTTTATGTTCAGGTGTGAAGAAGTGTGGATCAGGTGATTTTTTTTTTCTTTCAAATGTGCTGATCTGACTCCTCAACTCTGGAATAACTTTTGTTTGTAGAGAGTAAACAGATTCCCTTGAGGAGAACTGAATACAAGACTCTCTCTTTAGGCCAACAATAATGTAGTTATAAGTCACCCTCTCCTTTAATGTGACTTGATGGGAAACCCTCACCCCAAGAGAAGATTTAAATAACCATGAGGGACCTAAGCGTGCAGATGGATTGTACTAGTCCTAGAAATAGTGTGTTCTGGGTGTCAGACTCCAGGGCTCCTGTCCGGAAGGAGAAACAGAGTCCAGCTGAAGCTCTGGCACAGGCACAAAGTTCTTGTGTTATCTGATATGATTCCCTCAGAGTATATGTCCCCATCTTTCCCTTTGCCTCCTTTTTGCTCTCTTTTTGTGTCGCCCTTCACAACCGATTAAGTTACTGAACTTGGAAAGAAACAAAAGGTCTCTTTAATGACTCCGATGTTTTTCCTAGACAGTGATGAGATTAAATGGAGAGCAAATGGAGGCTCCTGTACCTCACATGTTTCTCCTGATTAAAATACCCTGGTAATCTCACATGTATCTTCTCTAGGGTTTCAGAAGAGATCTCTGCATTGTCCCAAACTGTTGAAATCTTCAAGATTAAATTACTAGAGCTGCTATTGACATTAAATTTACAGTACTTTAAGCAAATATTTTAAGCATTTAAGGGAATGCCTGCCTTAGAGGTATACTTCACACCGCACCACAATATGTTTGTTTACTCCACCAGCCTTCTCATTCTGGTCACAGTTCAGAGGGCACCGAGAGATAAACGGATGGTGGGGGTTGTCTAAGCTGCAACCTACCTATTTGACTTTTCTCTGACCAAAAAAGGAAAAGAAATACATCACTCAAATAGCACTGGGTGGTCAGACAGCATGGAGGCCTATCAGCGCAGGGCTCTGATCAAAGTCAAAATCAATCTGCGGGCATCCAGTGGATATCAGCCAGCACATTTACATAATTTCTCATCCACATAGGTCTTTAAGACCCTGGGAGTCTAAACGGCAAGGAGAAAGAGAGTGATAAAAAGTCAGCGCTCACTATCCAGCTGTTGCTGGAAATTTTCAGAGCACTAAATCCATCACGCTCAGGGTTAGAAGCAGCAGAACTCCTATCCAAAAAAACCTCCAATTGAATTAGAAAGTGCTGGCTGAGAGTAAGAACTCAGGACTGAGCAGGTGAATCTCAAAGCCAAAGTCAACATTTCATACCAAAATTCAATATCTATATTCAATTACATTTTGTAAAAATGACAACAAAGCCTAACTTTGTGACCATTAATTCCATTGGGACAGTTTTTTATTGTCTATGACAATTAAGCAACTTTTTTAAAGGATTAGATCATAAAAGTAAACATAAATGTAAATTACATTATTACATTAATACACCACGGTTGTAATGTCTATAATTATTTAATCAGAATGTTAATTTGGAAATGTTAGTGTGATCTTGGAGAGAATTAATTGCCATGGAAATAATGTCACACTAATTTTAATATAACCCATGTTCTTTGTAAGACTCATTCAGTTGTTCTTGTGTGGGTACTAGGTAGTAGGCTTGTTAATAGTTGCAAAATATGAAATTTCAGCCAGAAAGAAATTGGAGGAAAAATAGCTACTGGTAATGAAGGGTCATTTCCTCTATGCCTTCAGATAGTCTGCACTGCAGGTCTTGTAAATGTAACATGGGCATTATGGCATAAACAACCCACTTTAGACACTCAAAAGAGCAGCAGTACAGCTGCAAGTCCATTAGTAGATTTTTTTAATGCAGCTGCTTTAAAAGCCCATAAATGATCCCACAATTACATTGCCAAAAAGCAAATTAGTTAGCAATTAGAATTGTTTACTGCCCCCTAATAAAAGGGAAAAATCTGCGTGTGGGGTTGAGCTAGAGAGGGCTGATTTATGGGTAACTCAGTAGGCTTGACTATGCAAAGGGCTGCGGGACACAGATTGTTCTTTTTCGGTCTCACTTTGACAGTAAAGTTTCAGTCTCAGAGTAAACATTCAAAAGTTTTACAGTCTCGTAAAGAATATAAAAAACATTTGAAATGGAAAATTCAAGCAAGGGTTTGGAAATGAATTAGGCTTTTTTGAGAGCAGTCTTGAAAGTGGTATTGGATGCACTTCTGAGGTTCCCAAAGGAGAGGAACCCTACGAGGTACAAGATAGAGTGGGAGTCTCCCTTGAGGGTTGAGATTGCTGCCCAACAGAGTCCATCGTTGCATCTTTGTATTGTGTCTTTGCAGTTGATTTGAAGTCAGCTCACACTACTCCCAAAGAAACAAACCTTCGAGTGCAATTCTTTTAACTTTTCACAGGTTTTGAGAAGTGGTCACACTAGAAAAGTTTATTTCCTGGTCTGCTGATGGTTCGATCCAATGGCCACAAGTAACTGTTTTTATGTTTTGCATTAGTGAAGACCTTTTAAATGCACACCCTGATAATTTAAACAGCTTTGTATGCAAGAGCACACTACAAGAGGAGACTGTGTGCTCTTGATTAAATTATAATGATTGGTTCCCAAAAGAGAATTCATTAGGACAAGTCTGGTTTAATACCTTCTACAACATAGATCCTTTGTTGGTAGGTGAGTCTGCATGGCCATTAAAACCAAACAGAACTCTCTGAAAGAGACTGTTTTCCCTCACAACTCAACTAAATAAAAACAAAATCTGGGCTGTTTAAAACTTGAAAGTCCTTTTTTGGATACTTCAGTTCTCCTTGAATGTTTGAAAGCCATATGAAACCTGCCAGGTTGACGGCTTCAAATAGCTCCATCACATTAGATTTAAAATCTCATATCTCAGCTGTCTGAGGCTCACCCATGTCGCTCAGCCTCAAATGCTTGCTTATTATAGAGCCTGATAGTTTGAGGTTGTGCTGCTTATACTGTTTGACGCGTGGAATGGAAGTTCTTACCATCTGGATTGTGATTGGATCTATCAGTTTTAAAATTCAAGTAGTTTAAGTTGCTTTTATACATCCATAGGGGTGGGCAGTACAACAAAACTTTTACATCACAGCATGATTGATTTTTATAAAACGCTATTAGCACAATATATATTTTCAATATTTTCCATTAAGCTTTCTGGACATTAAAAAATGGGTAATGTACTAAATGGCTGTTCTAATTAATTGATAAAAAAATACAGTAAAACAATGCTACAATTTAAAATAACTGTTTTGTTGTTCTATTTTAATATAGAACAATGGCAAAGTTGAACTATTATCAATATTGAAAACTGTGATAATATTGCAAAAAGCTATTTAAAATAATTTTAGATGGAGTGCAGCATTTCACATGGAAGGATATGCCAAGTCAGTATTTGACAAGACAGCTACCAATAATACTGTGAAGCCCTATATACCCTTTATCTTCTCGAAAGAACCATTAGTTTGAGCCAGGACAGCTTAAGAAGTAAGGTGTCCTTAACAACAGCCAAAAGAGCCGCCACCATGTCCAACTGGCTTCTCAATTATTCAGATGGCTTAAAGGAGGCTCGATAATCAGTGCAT